>VXCM01005152.1:0-59668 GCA_014773175.1 Lucifuga dentata
AAAAAAAAAAAAAAAAATTCAGAGGCCTTAAAATTGTATGATAACATGGAGCAGATAACAAATAAATGATTATATCAGAATATTAACTAACTTTGTTGCAAAACAAATCAAACCAAAATGTTCCCAAACTTCCACTTAGCAGTGAAACATCCAATTTCACTGCCGCCTTAAATTTTCCATCTTAAATCTTCAAAGTTCTCGCTCATATCAAACCTTTTCCTGAACCAAATGTGCGTGACGTCACAGATGAAGCTTCAAACGCCAACATGACTTTAGCACCACTAATAGCGATACAAGCTTCAGCGGAAACGTACGTGACACACATGAATCACCAGTATGGTCCTTTAAAGGACTATTCCACCCATTTTTCATGTTTGAGCCTAATATATGTAATTTTCATACATGTACCGTTACTGACAATCATTTCCCAAAGCATACTACTGGAACGGTGAATTAAAAATATTTTTCCTACCTTCCAGACCTCCATTGGTTTCAGTTCATTCTCTATTAAAATCAACTTGTTGATACTGTAAACGTTCTTGGGATAGGTAATCCATCATCACCAACAAGACGTGTATTCAGGTTTTTTTAGAAGTTATGTAATTTTAGTGTTTAAGCTCAATAAAAAGCGTGGAGTGAATGTATGCCTCCACCGGGGAATATAGTCCCAAAAGAAGACCTGCGTTTATGGAAAAATTTAAAGGACCGTGACTTCATAAGGCTGTGTAACTATTAGCAGGAGAAACATGGATTTTTAAGGTGGGTGTATCACTTGAATATTTGATTTTGAAAGATTAAGAGATTTAGCAAAATATCAGGAAAGCTGAAATACGGTTTTATCCTTTGGGAAATGATTGTCAGTAACGTAACGTATGAAAACTTAATATATTAGGTTCAACATGTAAAATGGATGGAATGGTCCTTTAATGTGCATAAAGTGTTGTAAATCGCTGCGGTTTTTGCTGGCTCATTGAGAAACTTGATTGATGTCGTACATGTATGGAGACAACAGGACAGAGAGCAGTGTATTGATGGGAAGTTTTTGGGATTTTTTGGAATGTGAGTGATGATGGAGAGCTGTCGGTGATGATGGATGATGTCGGAGATGCACGGTCAGGAGGGTTTCTCCGCCTCGCCGTTCATCTGTCTGTGGAGCAGCTGTTGTGCGTCTCGTCGCAGGGGCGAGGGCGCGTCAGGTCACTGAGGGAAGCGATGGCATTCTGCATTTTTACCACCCTTTTAGGGAAAAACCAGCTCAGCAACAGCAACGCTCGTCCTCGCCGGGTTCATACCGCTGCCGCCGCTTCGCTACTTTTACTCACAATTACTCTGTTATGTCCAATTAGCCTTGTAATCACATTGCTGTAATTGCAGCAGCCGTCGCAGCTTATAGTACAAAAGCAGCATTGGTCACAACATATTGATTACATCTACGCTGCATGGCCTTAATCTCAGATCTCATTACGCCAAACTTCTTTTTTCAACCTGACTGAATGTAATTGTCATCAAAGCAGTGCGCTTGTCATTAGGTGATGGTTAGGGATGATTTTTTACATGAAACGTCTAACAACATCCACATGGTAATAATTGGGCGCACATTGTGATAGATGCTCTTTGTTTACGGATCTGAGCTCAGGCTTAAAGAGGAAATGTGAGAGAAGTTATTTTTTAATGCATCACATACTGTCCGTCTCAGCAACACTTTATTCAAGTTTCGCTCTTATTTTTATGGTAGAAAATGCTTCCATCTTAGTAAAAAAGCTTTATTTAATTCAATGTCTCCTTTAACCTTCTGACAGGAAGGAATAATTATCTCGGCCTGAAAAAAAAAAAACACTTTTAGCAGAGAAATAGAAAATGGCCATGCCTTCTACATGCAAACATGCCTGTTAGCAGATGAAACATTTGACTTTGAAAGATTTGGAGATTTATTGATCCCATAAAGCGGAAATTAAAGACTAAAATAAAGTAAAATATGGTGTTATGTTATGGAAAATGGTTGTTAATACTGTAGTGTGATGCAGGTCATATTTACTGGGCTCAAACATAAAACCACCAGTTTGGTCCTTTAAATTGGTGCCAGTAGTGTCATTTTATTTGAGAAAAAAGTGAATTTTGATTATTGTAAAAAAAAAAAAAAAATGACATGAACTTTTTTAGAATAAGATCCAACACATTCGACGTGTTACGCTATTAGCAAACGCTGAAATAATCCGCAGGTTTGAATATTTATTCTGTTATTCTAAATCTGCTGGCGTCGCCTTTTATCCAAACGCGTTTCAGCAGCGAGACCCTGCATTCCACATCACAACGCTGCGGTGAGAGTTCTGCATTAGATAAACTACTCCGGCGCTCCGGCTTTGTTTGTAATATAAGTGCAGATAGGATTATGACAGCCATGATGGATGGCATAATGGGAGCAGAGCGGCGGCCTCCTGAGTGGGAAGCCTGGTGGCGGTGAGGGAGGTCAGGGCCGCGTCGTCCCGCTCTGCACATGCTCTGCCGGCGAGGGACGACTCCGGCCGGGAGAACAAACCCAGCAACGCGAGACTGACGCAGACAAAATGAGGCAGAAAACTCATTAGCCATGCAGACGTACGTGCCACCTCGTATTTGTCATTTTCTGGCGTCTCGGAACATGTAATCATCGTATTCTCCAGGGTTCACCGTGCAGATTTATTTCCTCTGTCCAGGGACAGAAAAGCAAAGTTGTGTAAGTGTTTTTTTCCTTTTTCTCTCGGTGCTGCAGACTCGCGATGCTCGCTGATGTCATTTCATTTAACAGCTTGTAGGATGTTCAACTGATGTGCGATTGCATTGTGTTAAGCCAGCTCCATTTTTCTCTCTTCAGGAGTATTTTTTTCCTTCTCTTCACAGATATTTTTTTCCAGCATGTTGCAGGGTGTCACACAGAGGCCAGATATTTAAAGTAAAGAAAGCGAGGTTCTGAAGTGGTGCTCGAGAGAGATGTCTGCATAATTCCAGCCGGCAGATGAATGGGATCTTTCAGTCTGCAGCGCTGTCAGTCTGACAGCTTTGAAGCTGCCAACTTCACAAGAAATCCCAAACAAAAAGAGGGGAAAAAAGATCTGATGCAGGGAAGCGGGGGAGAGAAATTGATGTCTGTATTCTACATAAGAACATGATGTGGTTTTCTCCAAAACTTTTCGTCGGGAGCTTTATTTATGGCCTAATGAGTGCGAGTCAGAGAGTTGGAGGAAGAGGAACGGCTGAAATGTTCTGATCTGTCACAGCAGAGTTACTGCCACTGTTACTTCGCTTTGCCTTCGTGGAGTTTTAGACGGCGTTTCGGCCAGAATCCTGAAAACTGCAGCGCTGTCAAGAAACCAAATCACTTAACGGGAGCTGAGGAGGTGAATTACAGCTTACCTTTCCTCGCCATACTCAGTGACCTCCGCTTTACAGGAAAACCCCACTTATTCCATAAAGTTCATTGAATTAAAGGATGCAGGTTTCTGTGTCGGCTGGTAGAAAATCCTGGTGAGCGCTGAGAGTTTTGACATTCAGCATCTGTCCAGACTGAAAGGTTCCTGACACTCACAGACCTGATCCCAACAATGGGGAAGCAAATGAGAAGACCTTTCCCACCTCGCAGCGGCGGCGGCAGGGGCAACAGAGGGGGAAGGTAGAAGTGGAGTGTAAGACTGCTCCATTATTATTCAGATGAATGTTACAGGTGACATATGCAGATGGAAAAACAGGGAGAATAGGAGCCGCATGCTTGAGGCAGGAGAGGCCGGAAAACCTTTTCCAGTCGCTCTAACGCCACCATGATGGAACGTTTCCAGACACGCGGTCCTTCAGGTGACATTCATTAAGCAGACACGTTATAAGACACAAAGGTGATCTGTTATGTCCTTCATCCTGGTCTCTGATGGGTCTCGTGAGAAGTTGAAGACACTGAATATCGTGTTTTTTGGAGCTCAGGAATAAAACGCCACGACTCAGAATCTCTTTGAAGATATGATAATATTAGATTTTATTGATTTCATGGGGAAAATTTGCTTGTTACAGCAGCACAAAGTTGACAAAAAAGCAGAATAGGAATTACAACAGAACTAGTATCAAAACATGCCTGTTCGGAACGGGCTGTTTATGAAGAGCACTGCTTTTTCCTTCATACAAAGCTACAACTTCATAAACTCTTCCATCTCCTTTTACCTTCATGTTCAGCAACTAACTATTGATCTGTAACTGTAGATAATATCACGTTAGCATAGTTTCATTTGGCGGCTAACAGCAGTAGCAGCATCGCTGTTGTAGGTTAACAACACTAGCTGTCTTGGTTTGCTAACAGTAGCATTATCTCCTGGTAGCATTGTTAGCTATTGTTAGCTCCAGTACAACATAAAGTTGAGCTTCCANCATTATCTCCTGGTAGCATTGTTAGCTATTGTTAGCTCCAGTACAACATAAAGTTGAGCTTCCAACTTAGTGAAACATAACTACTTTTTACCTGCACAGCAAAACAACTTCAACTTCTCAAACAATTTCTGAGCTAGCTTTGTTTGCTGCATGGGTTCAGACCGTGCCACTGGACCGGAATATCCTGCCGCACGGACTACTTTTTACCAGCACAGCTCAATTTGAGAACCGCTCATCCAAACAACTTCATATGTGACGCTGCACATCTTTGGGTCCTGATCAGTAAACCTGCTGAATTTCAGCTTCATACATGACGGGTTCTACAGACAGAGATTTCTGCCTTTATAGTTGAATATAATTTGCTAAAGCTTTTTACAAGGAATACTATTTACATTTCAGTGTCAGACATAGCAGCAAAACTCTTATTTGCAGCGAGGCAGTTATGAATGTTGTGAATACTGCTAAGCAAAGTAATTAAACATGTTATTTCTAAGACAGCAGCGTGTTTTAACTTGTTCCTGCTGCTTTTATCTCTCATTTTAATCGACGTGGATTTTTACTTTCTGTCTTCTGTGCAGCTCTATGCATGTTGATTTTGCTGTTATCTGTTTTAACGTGCTGCGCTCCCTTGCTGTGCACACAGTGAAAACATGCAGTTTTAGGTACTGTACTTTAAAGGACCATACCGGTGGTTTTGCATGTCTGAGTCCAGTAAATACTATTCGTATCTGATACATTTCTGCCAACACGAAAACCGTATTTTAGTTTTCATGTTGTTTCGCCAAATTCTCTAATCTTTCAAAATCAAATGTTCAGGTGTTACGTCCACCTTAAAATTACATGTTTTGCTTGCTAACACGCATTCCCGAATGTACTTTTTGAAGGCACGGTTTTAATTTCTCAGGTAAAAGCCGGCGGAGACGTACATTTCCTTCTGTGTAATTCTGTGTTGGATCAGTTAAATAACTTTGCAGTAATGTAACATGTATGCAGGCTGTATTTATTGGTCTCTAACATGCAAAAACCACCGGTATGGTCCTTAAAAGTGGAAACCTGTGTTTATGTTAAATAACGTTCCTCTGTGAAAGTGGCCTTCTCACTTACACGCACAAAAGCCTGATTACCAGAAAATCCAGCGTAATCCTTTGAATTTGCTTAGAAAAACATATTGCAGACTAATAATGTGATGGGTTTTTGGGTATTATGCAATCTTTTGAAAAGCAGACAGAAGAATACGTACCAGGGCTCAGAAAAATAAAACATTAAACATCACACCAGGCAGTCCTGTCGCTGTCTGCTTCTTCAAAAGAATGCTGGCATTTATTGTGGCAGTAGCAACACAGCGTGAGGATTTATTAATATGTGATATTTACCTCTTTGAAACAGAAACACGGTTATGTTTGGAAGTTGGGCTTGTTATATTCTGGCCTTTGAAACAGCAGACGGTGTTATGTTCTTTATTGGCGTATGAAACGATAATGAAAAATCTTCTTGTCGTAAGAAGAATATCAGCTGACTGCAGGTTAACAGCAAGTTTATCAGATCTGAGTGTGTTTCCTCAGCGAGTGTAAAACATGGTCTGATTTAACGTGTCGATAAGACGAAATATCATCACGTAATCACTCATAAACACCTGATATGGCTTCTTTTTTTTAGCGTTTGCCTTGAAAGTGACATTACTACAGTATTTTGTCATTTACATCAGGAACTGATTTGACACACAAATCAATTTCAGTCAACAGTAAATTTCATCAATATGAAATCTGATGATGATTATATTTTCCTCACTTGTTAATAATCAATGTTTGATATTTAAGCCCACTCAGCTGATCAGTTAGTGCATTTAAATTCTCATGGCACTGAGTCTCTTTGTGAAGCCACTTCAGATTAAACACATTAAAGGACCATACCGTCCATTTTGCTTCTTTGAGCCTATTATATTCAGTTTTCATACATGTAACGTTACTGACAATCATTTCCAAAGCATACTACAGGAACAGTGAATTAAAAATGTTTTTCCTACCTTCCAGACCTCCATTGGTTTCAGTTCATTCTGCTATTAAAATCAACTTGTTGATACTGTAAACGTTCTTGGGATAGGTAATCCATCATCACCAACAAGACGTGTATTCAGGTTTTTTTAGAAGTTATGTAATTTTAGTGTTTAAGCTCAATAAAAAGCGTGGAGTGAATGTATGCCTCCACCGGGGAATATAGTCCCAAAAGAAGACCTGCGTTTATGGAAAAATTTAAAGGACCGTGACTTCATAAGGCTGTGTAACTATTAGCAGGAGAAACATGGATTTTTAAGGTGGGTGTATCACTTGAATATTTGATTTTGAAAGATTAAGAGATTTAGCAAAATATCAGGAAAGCTGAAATACGGTTTTATCCTTTGGGAAATGATTGTCAGTAACGTAACATGTATGAAAACTGAATATATTAGGCTCAAACATGCAAAATGGATGGTATGGTCCTTTAACTCAAATGTTCAAATGTCTGACTTATTTGTTTTGTATTATTATTTCTTATGTATTTATGTGTATTGGTGGATTGTAGGAAGGCTAGCGGCTACATTTGCGGAAGCTAATGTGGATCCAATAAACAATAAACAGCCATGTTCTTCATGCAGTAAATACAAATAATCCAGCAGTAATTTATTCATGAGCTGTGCTTATATTCTAGTGGTTATGGAGATCTGTGTGCAGAGGTTAAAGCGTCCTCTATTAAATCTCATGACACATCTTGGCTTCCTGCACTCTGTTTCAACAATACAACAGAATGTGACTTTTCAAGCATCCTTCAGCCTGGAAATTAACCGCTGCCACAGGAAATGCACCTGAAGTGGATTTTACCTCCGTCTAGGTCTGCATTCCACTTAAGTGCTAAAGAGGGAGATATGCGTGTGTGTGTGTGTGTGTATATATATATATATGGTGCTGCTGCAGTTGTTTGACCCTGCAGCCATTAAGCATTGTCAGGTTACGATAATACAAGATTAACTTTATTGATCCCTGAGCCTTTTTAGAAGATGGAGTGAATGGCCCAGAGATCATAACACGATGAACAATCAAAATATTAAAGGTTAAATATACATGATGCCGCTCCAGATACACTTGTAACGCAAAAAAAAAAAAAAAAAAAAAATCACAGCTATAAACTATTTTACAGTGTGGAGATGATCAAAGTTTTTGTGTTATTGATTTACATCAAGTTAAAAGAAGTTTGATTAGAAGAGAGCCGTAATTCACACGCAGGGGAGAGAAAACAAAACAGGAAGTCATGATCCTGTAATTTTTAATGGGAATTAATGGTGATACTTGGAGATCGTAACTGAAAACAACTTCAAGGTTATTTGACATGAATTAATTGTGAATCTGTTCAAATTTGTTTGTTCATGACCAGACAGATTCTGTCAACAGGGTTTGTTGTTTGAACACGTTTCCTGTTGGTAGTTAAGAGTTTTTGCATCCGGTGGCGGCGGCGGCCGTGATGACTCAGCCTGTGGAAACCCGTGTTGTTTGAAGTGTGAATGTTCTGCTGTCCCGTTCAATAAAGCCGAGCCAGGCCTCAAACGCAGCGCCAACTAATTAGCTTGACGGCTTTAAGATTCCTCTCAGACAGGCAGCTTAGCAACTCGTCCCCCACTTCACTCTCTCTCTCTCTCTCTCTCTCTCTCTCTCTCTCTCTCTATCCAATCGCAGGCTTCAGGTACTCTGGAGGAACAATGCTGGGACTGAGTGCGGCTAATGAAATATTTTCAGCGCAGTCAATCCTACACTTACTGCCTACTCACTTAAGCATCCTGCGGGTGGCCCGTTCTTGCCGTCGCCCGGGTCTGGTTTCAGCGCCAACTCCATCTTATACCTGATGTTCTGACATTTTCTGCATATGTAACCGCCTGTTTCTGTTTACGGGATACGAGGTGTTTATCGGCTCGGAGTTTTAGTCCTCCTGCAATTAGCTGCCAGGTTTGAAATAGTTCAACCTCTGATTTTTACAATGCTTCTGACGAGGAAGGAGGGAAAAATCACAAGGTGTTCCATTTTAGCGTGACCTCTGAATGAATAATTGGTTCCTTCAAAAAAAAAAAAAAAATNAAAAAAAAAAAAAAAATTCACAGTCGGTAGGATGCAGGTTTAACGTGGCTGAGCTCTCAGCAGGTTTCTGGCAAACAGAATGTGAGGCTCCAGGCACCAAGCTTTAGATTTACACTGTAAATGTGGGTGGTTCATTCTCACAAAGTGTAAAAGGAAAAAGTGAATGTTCAAACAGCATAAAAGACGTGAAATGTAAAGGAAATAAGAATCTGGAAGGCGGAATCTCAAATTTGCACTTCTGAGTGTGTGAAAGATATTTTTACTCACATTAAACATAAATACACTGAATGTCCCTTTCTCTTACGCAGTCCTCACCTCCTATTGGCTGTTTCAGTTAAGGAAAAAAAAAACAACTAAAACTTAAAGGACCATACTGATTATTATTCTGATTTCAAAGCGTTTGTGGTGTTAAAAACTGTATTTATTACCTTAGAGTATAATCAAAGTTTTAACATGCATGTAAACATACTGAGTGTTACATGCACGTTTACACGTATGTAAACGTACCGTGTTACTGTATTGATTTCTCTCTTTCAGCTCACCATCCACGTGTCACTATTTGATGCACTGAATACAAGTCAACCTGCCGTTTTCCATCAGTTAGCAGATCTCGGCGGCGTTCTGCAGCCTGTTGATCCTTTTGATTGACTTCGTGTTAGGACCTTAATTCCAGCCAACGCCACAGAGCTCCATTTCACAGGGATTAATTGTTGCTTGGCATTCCGGGCAGACGACTAAAGGCTCAAACGCTATAAGAATATTCCGAGCAGGTTGCTTTAATCCCTTTTGAGCGAGGCACTGACTTAAATTCAATTTGAAAAACTGATAAAAGGCTGGAATTGATGAAGGCTGGATGGAATTCACTTTATTCCCATGAATTACAAGTATTAAGCCAGCTGAGTGCTGCATTTTTCAGTCATGTATTGGCTTTTAATCATATTTTAATGGGTGAGTCCTTGCAGACATAGCATAAATAGAGCAGTAGATAATGTTAAATTCAGCATCAGGTCTTATCAGCATGTGGACATCGTGGGCCTCTCAGAGGGGATCCGGATAATGGAAGACTTGTAGTCCGATAATTGATTTCAGCTACTTCCCCACAACCGTTTCATGTGCAGCCATGACATGTTAAAACCATTGTTGGACAGATAGACATCTGACTTTGAAAAGAGTTTGAAAACTTTTTTTTTTTTTAACCTTCTCAGGTGTTCAGATTTACATTTTCTTTGTTTCTTTGAAATTGTAAATCTGTAAAGTGTGCAGTGATTTTGTTGCACACTGGGTATCATCTCCTGAAATAAAATATAATGTGAATACATCAACATAGATTACAGTCATCCCATTTAAAGGACCATACTGGTGGTTTTGCATGTTTGAGCCTAATAAATGCAATCCGCATTTCCGTTACTGAGAAGAGGAAGGAGGAAAAGTTTTCTTGTTAGTTTTTCATGGTTTCATGCTAGTTTTCATGTTAGTTTGTCAAATTCCTTAATCTTTCAAAATCAAATGTTCAAATTCAATACAGGCACCTTCAAATTCAATGTATCGCCTGTTACCATGGTTGCAAAAGGTTATTTTAATTTTTCGTAAAAGCTGTATTCTTAAGGGACTATATTCCCTGGCGGAGGCATACATTTTCTTCCTTGTAGCTGTACAAACAGTGAGGTAACGTGACAAACGTTCAGCTAACGTGAAAATGGTGAGCTAACATGACAAACTGTCAGCTAACATGACAAACGGTGAGCTAACGTGACAAACAATGAACTAACATGACAAACAGTGAACTAACATGACAAACAGTGAGCTAATGTGACAAATGGTGAGCTAACATGACAAACAGTGAGCTAATGTGACAAATGGTGAGCTAACACGATAAACAGCTAACACGACAAACAGTGAGCTAACGTGACAAATGGTGAGCTAACATGACAGTGAGCTAACGAGATAAACAGTGAGCTAACGTGACAAACAGTGAGCTAACGTGACAAAGTGAGCTAGCTAATGTGACAAACAGTGAGCTAACATGACAAACAGTGAGCTAACGTGACAAATGGTGAGCTAACATGACAAACAGTGAGCTAACGAACAGTGAGCTAATGTGACAAACAGTCAGCTAACATCACAAACAGTGAGCTAACGTGACAAACGGCGAGCTAACATGACAAACGGTGAGCTAACGTGACAAACGGTGAGCTAACGTGACAAAGTGAGCTAACGAACGGTGAGCTAACGTGACAAACAGTGAGCTAACATGACAAACAGTGAGCTAACGAGATAAACAGTGAGCTAACGTGACAAACAGTGAGCTAACGTGACAAAGTGAGCTAGCTAATGTGACAAACAGTGAGCTAACATGACAAACAGTGAGCTAACGTGACAAATGGTGAGCTAACATGACAAACAGTGAGCTAACGAACAGTGAGCTAATGTGACAAACAGTCAGCTAACATCACAAACAGTGAGCTAACGTGACAAACGGCAAGCTAACATGACAAACGGTGAGCTAACGTGACAAACGGTGAGCTAACGTGACAAACGGTGAGCTAACGTGACAAAGTGAGCTAACGAACGGTGAGCTAACGTGACAAACAGTGAGCTAACATGACAAACAGTGAGCTAACGAGATAAACAGTGAGCTAACGTGACAAACAGTGAGCTAACGTGACAAAGTGAGCTAGCTAATGTGACAAACAGTGAGCTAACATGACAAACAGTGAGCTAACGTGACAAATGGTGAGCTAACATGACAAACAGTGAGCTAACGAACAGTGAGCTAATGTGACAAACAGTCAGCTAACATCACAAACAGTGAGCTAACGTGACAAACGGCAAGCTAACATGACAAACGGTGAGCTAACGTGACAAACGGTGAGCTAACGTGACAAAGTGAGCTAATGAACGGTGAGCTAACGTGACAAACAGTGAGCTAACGTGACAAACAGTGAGCTAACGAGATAAACAGTGAGCTAACGTGACAAAGTGAGCTAGCTAATGTGACAAACGGTGAGCTAACGTGACAAACGGCGAGCTAACGTGACAAACGGTGAGCTAACGTGACAAACGGTGAGCTAACGAACGGTGAGCTAACGTGACAAACAGTGAGCTAACGTGACAAACGGTGAGCTAACATGACAAACGGTGAGCTAACGAACGGTGAGCTAACGTGACAAACAGTGAGCTAACATGGCAAACAGTGAGCTAACGTGACAAACGGTGAGCTAACGTGACAAACGGTGAGCTAACGTGACAAACAGTGAGCTAACGTGACAAACGGTGAGCTAACGTGACAAACGGTGAGCTAACATGACAAACAATGAGCTAACATGACAAACGGCGAGCTAACGTGACAAACGGTGAGCTGACTCATTTGTCCATATGAAACCTTTACTGTTAGTTTATATAATAATGAAGAAACTGCTTCTTTACATTGATTTCTCAGTATTTAACTTCATCTATGCCTTCACTGCCTGGTACGTAAACTTCTCCAAACACTTCAGCCTTTAGAAACCTCATAGTGAGTTATGTTCACGCCCACAGATCTGCTGCTGGTGCATAAATCTTTCCTTAAGTGTTTTTTAAGGGCAGCTGGCAGCTCCTTCCTTCCCTTAATCCACAGCTTGTATTTATCGCTCTGTTCTGAGGGGATTAAAAGATAAGTCCCTTTATAAACAGTTAACTTTTGATGAAAAAGTTACTAGCTTGGATCACTAATTCATCTACAAAACATCTAAAGTGGCACTTAAGCGTAAGTGAAAGCAGTAATAAACGGGCGGCGTTTGTACCGGTGAACAGCTGCACGGTGTCAGCCTGAGCCATGTTTCCTGAAGGAGAGTGAGTCAAGTATTAAAATGTTCACCAGAAATGCTTAGCTTGCTAAAACACACACACACACACACACACTCACTCCTACTCCTGAGTACATGTGCACAATGCTTCAATACTTTGCCAGACCCAACGGATTATATTAGAGAGAAGCAGAAAATTCTGGGTGATTAAAGGACAAGGCTTTTTTTCTTTTTATTATTATCAACAAATCCCATGACAAAGCCGAACATATTCTCTGTCATATTAACTCCAAAAACTAATAAAACACGTCAGAGGCATCATGTTGAGTGACATGAAACTATGATGTTTCTTCATCTCGTCTCGTCTTCAGTCATGCACATTTAAACTTGAATTCTAATCTGATTAAGGCAATAATTCAATGCTTTTAAACATAATGTAAACACTAATCAGGTTGAAATCAGCATAAATCAACCATTTTCTCCAATTAAACAATGAGTCATATATTCTGTTAATTCCATGCATATGTCTTATTCCACATTTTTACCTTTAAGGACCTTTGTTGAAGTTACTTATCGTATATATTCGAGTATAAGCCGATCTCGTATGTAAGCCTTGATGTTGTTCCATCAATTTATTAGTTTAGTAAAGTACCTGTGTTTCTGGGTATTGTCGTAGTATTCCTGTGATTTTCTGAAAATAATCCACGTACCAGTAAACACGATATTTATTTCAGCGGCTGGTTACTGTAACTGACCAATGACAGCAGAGCTTACTGGCCACCGCTAACTGTGCTGATAAGATGTTTAGGAAAAACATCATTCTAAGGTATGATTTAAACTGTTTTCCATGGGTAGTGGTATTGGGTAGTATTTCTACGCCTGGAAATTTCCTTCTCTGGGATCTAATCTGAGTTTCTTGTGTATAAGCCGACCCCCGACTTACTTCGTGAAATTTGGTGATAAAAATTTGGCTTATATTCGAGTATATACAGTAATTTAACAGATTCACCGCGGAGCTACACAAAACAAAATGTATGTCTCCACCAAGGAAAATAGTCCCAAGAATTGTAAGCGTATCACCTGGACATTTGATTTAGTAATATAACAGGAAAACTAAAGTACGATTTTATGTTTTTGAAATTGTCACAAACATAACGTGGATGCCTGGAAGGTAGGAAAAACATTCTAAAATTTACCGGTCTGGTAAGATGTTTCAGAAAATGGCTGGCAGTAATGTAACATGTATGCGGGTCATATTTATTATGCTCAAACATGCAGACTCACTGATATGGTCCTTTAAATAATCTAAGAATAGTTAATGGTAAGCAGCAACACAAACAGCATTAGCATGCTATATGATGATGATGATGATGATGTAGGAAGCGTATCTATGTTCCACAGTTCTGTTTACACACATTAAGTGTGTGTTAACAGAATAACTCTAACCCATTATGTGCTCTGTTGCGCTGGGGAACTTTAGAGTTTAGGACCCTGGGAGCAGAGGAATGACCCCATGATGCAGATGATGATGCAAACGAAGCAGAGATGAAAATAGAGTCTCAGTATTTTCAAAATGAAGGAATCTGTCAGTAACTGCAAGATGTTTTTTAATACTTTTTTAGAAGAAAATGGAGTTCTACATCACTGAGCTCTGAGCTACATCAGGCTTTGGCTACACAAACAATATGTGTTTGTAGGATAAATTCATTGCTGGCTTTGGTTTTTTCCATAGGGTTTTCCCTGATAATAACAAAAAGATAAAACAACACAGGCCTTATCCTTTAAGAAATCAGATTGCACCAACATGAATACATTTGGCAAAGGGATGATGGTGTGTTTCCCTTAGGCATTCGCTTACACTCCCTCACTGATGCTATACAACAATGTAGGCCATCGTAGCTGCAGATAGGATCCATGACTGTACACAATAACTGCTAATTGGATCAGCGTATCCAGAGGCTGTATGTCACGTTACGCCTTCATAACGATTCAGCGCTGATTGCTAAAAAGCTGCATTTGTGGCTGTTAAATGACGTTTGAAAAGTACATTCCGAATGGAAACCTCCTCTTGTGGGAAATTTTCAATAACTTCAATCAACATCCATTAATCTAAAGAAAAAAACTGGATTTTTTTTTAGATTGCTGTCATCACCCAACCAATTCAAACACTCATCTCGCTAAAACTCGCATATGAATTTCCATTTCTAAGCACTACAAGGCGACACAAGGCCAAGTGCTCCTATTTGATAGCATAATGCTGCGGTGCATTCGCTCACTGCGTCTGCTTGCATCTGTTGTGAGAACGACACAGCGTGAGATGAAAACGTTTTCAGATGTTTGCAAATTGAGACGTCTGAGAGAGAAATTCTGACAGTCTAATCAGGAGGGACGTCAGCGTGCAAAGGAGGGAAAATAGAGAAGGTTGGCATGAAGGACGTTCCTCAGAGGAAGCATCCTAATCTCCTTCTCTGCTGTACAGCCCCTGAAAGAGCCCCTATAAATATATGATGGAAAGGCGAGGAGGAAAAATCAAATATTTCTTGTGCAGGAGTGAGCAGTTAAAATAGTTTATAAAGGACCTTAAAGGACCATACCACCCATTTTGCATGTTTGAGCCTAATATATTCAGTTTTCATACGTTACGTTACTGACAATCATTTCCCAAAGGATAAATCCGTATTTCAGCTTTCCTGATATTTTGCTAAATCTCTTAATCTTTCAAAATCAAATATTCAAGTGATACACCCACCTTAAAAATCCATGTTTCTCCTGCTAATAGTTACACAGCCTTATGAAGTCACGGTCCTTTAAATTTTTCCATAAACGCAGGTCTTCTTTTGGGACTATATTCCCCGGTGGAGGCATACATTCACTCCACGCTTTTTATTGAGCTTAAACACTAAAATTACATAACTTCTAAAAAAACCTGAATACACGTCTTGTTGGTGATGATGGATTACCTATCCCAAGAACGTTTACAGTATCAACAAGTTGATTTTAATAGCAGAATGAACTGAAACCAATGGAGGTCTGGAAGGTAGGAAAAACATTTTTAATTCACCGTTCCAGTAGTATGCTTTGGGAAATGATTGTCAGTAATGTTACACGTATGAAAATTGAATATATGAGGCTCAAATGTGCAAAACCACTGGTACGGTACCGGTGGTTTTACATGTTTGAGACCAATACATGCAACCTGTCTACATGTTATGTTCCTGACAAAAATATCCCAAAACATAATACTGGAGCAATAAATTTTAGAATGTTTTTCCTACCCTCCAGACTGCCATTGGTTTCAGTTCATTCCAGTACACTCTAAAAATCAACTTGTAGAGACTTGAAACGTGCTCAGATAAATAATCCATCACAGCAAACGACTACATTTTTGGTCAAAAAATTTAACCAGAATTCCACTGAATAAAATGTTTGTCTCGATAACAGTATCAGGAAACGACACATTTCGCCACGAACTTCACGACGACCATCCCCTTTCCTTTTAGATGCACGTTAGCAGATGAAACATTGAATTTTAAGGTTTTAAAGATTAGGTGATTTGGTAAAATGACAGGAAAACTAAAATAGAGCTTTATGTTTTTGAAAATGATTGTCAGTAACATATCGTGTATGTAGGTTATATTTATTGAGCTTAAACATTCAAAACCGCCCGGATGTTCCTTTAAAAGAGCCAGCACACTGCACATGAATAAATATAGGTTCATTACAACATTAGCAAACTGCATTTCGTATCTAATTTTGGATCGAGGCGTGCGACACCTGGAGATTCTGGCTGCTGGAGCTTCTTCCCACGCAGGAATCTCAAACCTTTCATTACGCCGCACACTCAGCCCCACTCATTTTCAGAATCAATTAGAGCCGACGTGGCACTGTCCCATGTGTTAAGGGGATTAGTCGGTCACTTGCTCAGCTGCACTCGGCTCTGCCTGTTCTCTCCGTGCTCCACGCTGAAACAGGCTTACTGTACACACAGCCAGTGTGAGGGAAATACAACAGATGGTACATCGAGATGGTTAAAATTGAGCCCACTCATCTTCTCCCTCCACTAGAAGCTCAGAGTCACAGAAACGGCATCTTCCTGAAATAGAGAAGAAGCTGTCATCCAGAGGATTATACCTTTATTTTCAGAATCATGCATGGTGCATTATAATAAGTTATTTCTGAAAAAGGATTAGGGGGATTACAGAGCAGCAACACTTGTCTCCAAGACAGAAGGGGTCAGAAGTTCAGCACTACCCAGGAGTGTGAGGCCGCCGAAGCGGTTTCCAAAACTCAGGCTGTGATGCTGAGCCAGAGAACAGAGGATCCAGCAGCCTGGCAGGGCGGCAGGAGATCAAGGACCCTGCTGCTGCTGCTGCTCCCAAACACCAGCAGGAGTGGACCAGACTCGCTGTCCGGACCGCTGCACACGCACGCACGCACATACACACACACACACACACACACACACACACACACACAGTCCACATGGTCAGAAGAGGTTCTTAATGTTTGCAAACCCAACAAATTTACATTATTACAACACGTATTAACATGAAATCTGTACTTGAATTTGTTGAAAAAAAAAATGCATTAATGCAATTTGTCAGTGCTCACAGAAAACATTGTGACCGGAATCCCAACCGATTTGTGATCATGCTCGCATCATGATCAAATTGCTGTTAAAAACTAGCCGGATTTAAGTAAAAGTTTATCATTTTGCACCTGTAAAGAACAGACATCAAAAAGTGTTTTACAGTACAATCCATAAACAGCATGTTAGGCATGACAGACAGAAATTTCCTTTAAAAATCCCACAATACAAGGCATAAATTTCATATGCTAAAAAGTGTACCAGCCAAAAAATAAGTGAACAGTAACCCTTAGTAAAGAAATTCTGAACAGATGAGTCTTAAGCTTCTTTTTAAATGCAATGCGTAAATCTGAGACACATTTATGAGATAAAATCCACCCACAAGCTGAAACGTCACCCTGCCTCGTCTTCCTGTCACTAATAAAGTTATGATAACATTTGGTAATTTTTTTTAGCTTATCATTTTGTATTTATGTCTAAGGAGTCAAAGTTCGACTGAACAGAATGAACTCAGATCGCTGATATAATCTGAACCCACAACCTGCAACCACATTAAAGAAAATATCACCTAAATTTTTTATAAAAATGGAGCTTATCTGTTATTTTTTTTCAATTGAACTCCTCACGTGTTGAGGTTTATCTGAAGGACGGAGCTGCTCGGGCTGCACAGTGAGAATCCTTTCAAATATATCGACGTGGACACTGTTACTCTGATACCATCGATTTTTCCATCTCAGCTCATATTGACTGTTTTCCATTTGTAATGGCTGTTTCCACAGGAAGTTACAGAATGGATGTGTCCTATGCTGCCAGCGTGGCTCCTTCCCACTATGACACCATACTGTGCATGCAGGATAAAAATCTATATCGCGCAGAGACACCAGCAGCTTTCTGGCATCAATACATGTGCTGTGTTTATTCAGAATGCCTGGTGGTGGAGGTCAATAAAAAGGTGATGGGAACAGCAGAAAGGTGTGTTAAAGTGATTTAATGTGCTAAAACATCCAAATTGTGCTCAACATATATTTTCAGTGGCAGAACAACAGAAAAACAAGTGCAATATTTACCTGCCTGACAGATCAACATAGACCCCCAAAACAGCCCAGTGTCCCCCGCCCCATATTAATAATAACCATTAATACACAAATGATAAACAGAAACAAATATATGACTGAAAATACATTAAATGAATTGGGTTAAATCTCACACTGAATAATCTATAATCTATAATAAGAGATACTAAGACATCATTGTGATGGAAAGTCAAACTACTAATGATTTTCCCCCTCTGACATCACCTTTAAATGGTCTCACCCGTCTTTCCGGAAATAAGGGTAACAGTTTCCTGCCTTTTGGAATTTCAGCAGTGCTAACATTCAGTTTAGTCTGAGAAATGTACGTGTTTGTGGATTGTAAGCTTAAATTTTTTTTAATTTTAATTTTTTTTTTTTTTTTTGTGGTGTTTTTCTGAAAACTACGATTGACCTGATTAACATTTTGTTGTAGAAATACCCGGTTTACTGGTTGTAAAATAAACATGGTGGTGGCTACATGTTACCTGTTAGCATTACATTAGCGGTAAAACACAACACAACCTCATAACTAGTAAACTACACAATGAATGATGGAATTGTTGCACCAGTGAAACAACTGGATACCAGTCTGTGATAATATATACTTTATTAAAAAAAAACATACCATTAACTTAAGGTGTAGTTACCTCCAAAAATGAACGATCTGACATTTCTGCATTATTACTAACAAGACCTTTAAAAGAGAATTTGAAAGCCCCTTGTTACAACAGTCCTTTAAAGGTTGATGTTAGAAAATGGTCGTTAACATTAAGTAGCATTTGTCCTCGCCAACAATGAAAGAACAACTGCTAACAATGCTAACTGCACGCCATCTTGGCATTTCTGGCCTTTAGAGATGATATTTTGGTCTTTTTATCTTTGTTTGATAACCATGCACACTAGCTTAGCAACTTTAGCATCACACACACAGTAACACTTTGAGAACCATGCACACTAGCTTAGCAACTTTAGCATCACACACAGTTACACTTTGATAACCATGCACACTAGCTTAGCAACTTTACCATCACACACACACAGTTACACTTTCCATTCAATCAGTCTATCAGCCACAAGGCATTTTCACCTCCGTTTTTATTTTATCAGAGAAATGATGAAGCCGTGTTACTTAGCTTCATCCACTGCGTATGCTAACGTGTAACCGCCACCGCAGAGGTAAAGTTTGCTGTATTTTGATGGCTTTAATTTGAGTGTCAAATTCACCAATTGAATTCACCAATTGAACCAGTTGACTTTGATGCAACAGATTTATGTGGATTTATTTGACTGAAATTACTTCCAAATGAAAAGAATCCGGTTTTAAATGTTAGCGGCGCGGCAGCTCAGAGGTTAGCATCAGAACGATGCTGGAGCCTTTCTGTGTGGACTTCCCACTGGTGCTCCTGTTTCCTCCCACAGTCCAAAACCCACACATGTTAGATGAATTATAAACTCTGAATGAGCTTGTCTGTCTCTTAGTTCTGGGATGAAGGTGTCGCCCTTTATTCCAGAGAAACATTGGGACCGTGCATATTAGAGGTCCTCACAGGTCCAGAATATCGGACCCTAAACAGACCAGAAAAACCACCTAAACCTGACATGCATAAATTAAATTTTTAAAATGGAGACTCCACCTGAAAGGATAATTAGATCAAAAACACAGTTGACCCAAATTGAGAGAGAACATCAATGCTGGCAGCAGGATGATGCAACACCAACTCCTCCGTTTTTTTCCGCACAGGAAGCACGGAATCCTGCTGATCTGAGCTTTTAGAGAATCTGCTCGGATCAGGTAAAAGACAAACCCCGAGACCCGAGGCGATATCTTGGGACGCGACCCTATTATGCTCGGCTCAGGCCTCGGTTTGAGGAACCGAATGGACCATGAAAGCCTCTACTGCACAGGAAAATAGTAAATATTTTGCTGTCATAAATTCTGTTGTTCTGTTGTGATTGGTTCTATCCCAAAACGTTCCACCTGAACTTCTTCTTGAGCCATGATTATTTTGTTCACATATGAGCAGCTGCCGCACGGTCCTCAACTAGTGCCGGGATTAACTTCACAGGAGTCAGCCGGGTTAATTAGGCGCCTTAACGGCTGTTGTTGAATGACAGAAAGGTTTTTTTTTTTTCATTTTGGTTTCAGACCTCCTGGTCGACTGCGAGCCTCTTCAGTTCATTGAACGTGGTGACAGCATTGATGAAGTACGAACTCAGCAGGCAGGATTTGAGAAGAACCGCGGTGCTGAGACTTGACTTTGTTAATCACATCGCCCCTGACAACCAGAGAACAATGGCCATCCAATCGGTGTCATTTTGGCTGCATCAAACAATCAACTTAAAGGACCATACAGGTGGATTTGCACATTTTAGCCCAATAAATACAACCCACATACATGTTGCGTTACTGACAACCATTTCCCAAAACATGCTACTGGAACGGTACATTTTAGAATTGTTTTTCCTACCATCCAGAATGCAATTAGTTTGACTTTATTCCAGTATGACATAAAAATAAACTTGTGGAGACTTGAAACATGCTGAGATAAATAATCCATCACAGTAAACCAAACGTTGTTCTCATTTTTTGTCAAAGTGACTTTATTTAATCCAACATGGAGCTGCATGGAAAACGATGTATGTCTCCACCAGGGAAAAAAGTGCCAGGAGAAGATGACTTTTATCAAAAATTTACAAATGATTGTGACTTCTACATTCAGACATACATGTTAGCAGGCGAAACGTTGAATTTTAAAGGACCATACCATCCATTTTGCATGTTTGAGCCTAATATATTCAGTTTTCATACATGTTACGTTACATCAATCATTTCCCAAAGGATAAAACCGTATTTCAGCTTTCCTGATATTTTGCTAAATCTCTTAATCTTTCAAAATCAAATATTCAAGTGATACACCCACCTTAAAAATCCATGTTTCTCCTGCTAATAGTTACACAGCCTTATGAAGTCACGGTCCTTTAAATTTTTCCATAAACGCAGGTCTTCTTTTGGGACTATATTCCCCGGTGGAGGCATACATTCACTCCACGCTTTTTATTGAGCTTAAACACTAAAATTACATAACTTCTAAAAAAACCTGAATACACGTCTTGTTGGTGATGATGGATTACCTATCCCAAGAACGTTTACAGTATCAACAAGTTGATTTTAATAGCAGAATGAACTGAAACCAATGGAGGTCTGGAAGGTAGGAAAAACATTTTTAATTCACCGTTCCAGTAGTATGCTTTGGGAAATGATTGTCAGTAACGTTACATGTATGAAAATTGAATATATTAGGCTCAAACATGAAAAATGGGTGGTATGGTCCTTTAAGGCCGAACATTTGATTTTGAAAGATCAGGGAATTTGGCAAAATAGCAAGAAAATTAAATTATGGTTTTATGTTTTGGAAAATGGCTGTCAGTAACATAACTGGTATTATGCTTTAAACACCCGTTCTTACACACTCAAAGCTGCAAATAATGCTGTAGAAGTTTGGAAAATTATTATCCTTAAACAATCCAGCTGTCCAATATCTTCCCTCCATCAGCGAGCACTCTCTCGTCCTTTCATCCAGAGACACTTAGGTTAAGTAGCTGTTATGACTGAAGGTAAGACTTAAACCCTAGAAAAAGAAGCTGCCACCTGCTAGCTATTGTTACATCCAGGCAGCATCGAAGGGCCACTCAGAACCCAGCAGCCAATGGGAAGGCACCGCCACAAAGACGAGTCTAAACAATACGACTCGGATCAAGCTGGTAACATTAGCCCTGCAAAGTAAATGCTAAGTGGTGGAGTATCTGATTATCTACCTGCTGCTACTTCACGCTGAGCAACACCACTTCCTTAAGCTACTTCTGCCCGCGGGGAAAAGGTCTTACGCTGCACAAGTAGAGCAAATTAAAGCCTTTCCCATCATTCCCGAGTGGGAAAGTGCGATGCTCCGACCGTATCCTGGGAGACTGTTCAATCCAGACCTACAAACAGGCCTGCAGAGCGGAGGGCTGTTCTCCATTTCCTCTGTATGCAGAGCCTCACGCGGCGTATCGCTGACCTTCGCCCGTCTGTACACATCAGCCCAGCTGGTAAATCTCACACTTTGCTGCTGTGATTGATTGCATATGTCATGACGAGAAGAACTGACAGCTGCAGCGTCTGATATGCAGCCAGACTCCTCTAATACACAAAGTCAGGCCATGTCTGCGCAGACACGGGCTTTTTATTCCACACGGAACGGTTTTAACCTTACATGTGATTGGGTTCCTGACTCTTTGGTGATGTTTGGAGGCTGTAAATTCTCTGGTGATTTTTAAAGTCGTCTTTTTTTTTTTTTTTTTTTTNTTTTTTTTTTTTTTTTTTGTCTGGTATCATCACAGATTTGTTTGTTTCCTGTCCTGATGCGGCGCCGAGTCCAAAATAAATGACTCTGTGGCAGGGCAATAAACTCTTATCCTGTCTTATCTGCATCACACACAATATTTCTCTATTCCTTGTAGTTGCGTGTTGGAATTTATAATTGTTTTATTACCACATGAGGCATGAAACACGCCAGGTATTTTAGGGTTGTAGGAAACTATGGGAGTTCATTAAATGTAAAATATTGAGCGCAAAACAGATTTAAGTGCAAACAAATCAGCCAGACAGGTTTGAGATGCACAGGAACAGATTTGTTAAGAGAAGAACAGAATCACGAGCATAAATCATGTTAAGGACCAGCAGGAACTGTGTCTCTAGACCTGAATAAGAATAGAGCTTCTGTCACAGACGTGGACACCTGGTCCCCAGAATTCATATCAGGGTTTTCACATGTCCTTTATCCGGATTTATGTAAATTCACTGCATGTTTAGCTGCTTTTTGTTTGTTTTATTTTTTTAATTTTGCAGATTGTTTAGTCAATCAGGAATCATGTAGAGGGTAATTAGAGACACCTGCTTGTCAATTAGAGAGCCCTGCCCCTGTCAGTGATTGGTTGCCACAGAAGCAGAGAGGAAAGGAGGCTAAGATGTAGAAAGGATAAAGAGAAAACAAAAACCGGAGACGCTACAGAGCTGCAACCATGCTGCATCAAGTTTGGTTTGGTTTTTTTTTATGTGTGAATTATTGGTCTTAGACAAATTATAGTTATAAATAGTTATAAATTATAGTTATAGTTATAAATTATAATTATAAATACTATACTTTTTTCCTCCCCCCCCCTTTTTTTTTTTTTTTNTTTTTTTTTTTTTTTTTTTTTACTTTTGCCAAATGTGAGGGTAGAGAAATGTAATTTCTATTTTATGGATGAATAAGCTTGAACCTGCAACCCGATGATGGCGACAACAATGCCAAAAGCAGCCATGATGATGAGAAAAGACAACAAAGTCCTGATTAAAAAAAAAAAAAAAAAAAAANAAAAAACTACCATGCTACCGTGATATAAGGAAGACATTTTCAGTTTTACATGGTACATTCTAGGAGTGAAACCATTAAAAATCTGTTCACAGTTTGGGTCACGGTTCAATCAAATGTGTGCTGCGGTTTAACTGGTTCGTACATAACTGTCCATTCATCTTTATACCCACTAATCCTGTGCAGGGTTACATGAGGCTGGATCCTATCCCAGCATTTTTTGGGGAATAACCCATCCCGCCATCTCAGAATAGATAAAAACATCACATTTTGTGTAGAATAAAAGTCCTGATTTTGCGCTCTGAAGCCGTCCTCTCCTTCAGAATATGCCTCTCTGCAAACTTTGTCTTCCTTTCCTTTGTGCGAGTTCAATCGTTTCGTCTTTAATGAACTTCCACAGAAATCTGGCACAAACACAAGGAGAATCTGCAGACCTGATCATCCTGAGTACTTAATTTCAAACACCAGGTTCATTCCTTCAGCCGTCTGGGAGGCGGTGGGTTTGGTTCCTAAACAAGGATCAATTCAACAACAAAACAAGATTCCAGTTCCTGAGCGGTCAACGTTCTTGTTTAGGAGCTCGTTAGGACAGGAACCACTTCTCCAGAAAGACACACCAAACTCTTTGTTTGACCAGACTCCTACATTCACTGTGACTCATATTTTAATCATCATGACGATGATTTCATATTGACTAGATTGATGCTGAATCATTGATTATTTTATATTCATATATCCTGTGACGTTTCTTTGTTTTGGGGTCTTTATAATTTTCCTGTTTCTCACCTGCAGCTCCGATGTCAAACCCCGGTCATTTGAGGACAGGAAGTCTCTCTTTGAATTGTCTCTCCTGAGGTTTCTTCCATTTTTCTTATCTAATAAGGTTTTCAGGGAGTTTTTCCCTCGTCTTCTTAGAGAGTTTGGGCTGGAACCGTTAATGTGGGTCTGCAAACCCTTTGAGACGTTGGGCGTGATGCTGCCTACAAATAAACTGGACTTGACTTTGTCTTGCCATAATTAAAGGACCATATCATCCATTTTGCATGTTTGAGCTAATATATTAAGTTTTCATGCATGTTATGTTACTGACAATCATTTCCCAAAGGATAAAACCGTATTTCAGCTTTCCTGATATTTTGCTAAATCTCTTAATCTTTTCAAAATCAAGCGATACACCCACCTAACATTATGTGTATGAAAATTGAATATATTAGGCTCAAACATGCAAAATGTGTGGTATCATCCTTTAAAGTTTTGTTTTACTATAAAATATAGAAAATCACAGTATAGATGCTTTAAACCCATGTGATTAGCGTTCCTTCCATGCACAGTGTGTGTGTGTGTGTGTGTGTGTATTCCTGCGTATGTGCAGCGTGAGCATTTTGTGTGTGTAACTGGAAGTTAATGGCGTTGCGAGCTATTAAAGGTGTGTCTGCTGTGTGGTTCTGCAGCGTCTGTAATCTCCTGACAGCATGCACAGAAAAACAGATTGACGCTCTGACAAATCAGCTTCAGGAAATGGCTGCGTCGCCACAATCTGATTACTCCGACTCCGGCAGCCAAAACAGCCACTCCACTGGCTGTTATCAGCTAATGGAGGCGAGTCGCTGTTATTGTCAGTCTGCTGTCACGTGCGTCTGAGATCCCTGCACATTATAGGCTGCGGTGGCTGTATTGCTTGATAACAATAATCCTCCACTGACATGCAGCAGCAGCTCAGATCAACACCTCCCTCTCAAATAACACACTCTCCGTCAGACTCTCATGTCTCAATAGTTCATTTTCTCACATTTGTAGGTCTTGGTAGCATTTTTTTGTTGCTGTTTTGTTGAGAAGGTGTTAAGTACCAAAGGAGCATACTGGTGATTTTACATGTTTGAGCCCAGTAAATACCTGCATCCCCTAATTAGACAATTAGGGGATTTGGCAAAAATAACAGAAAAACCAAAAGTGCAGTTTTCTGGGAAATGTCAGTAACGTGACGTTTTTGCGGATATTTGTTGTGTTTAAACATCCATCATCACCATTTAAAGCCCTTTAAAGTCACCCAGGCTTCCTGTATTTTCCCCAAATTTGAATTTTCTGATCACAGTAACTATTAAACAGTAAAACCAAACTCAGCCTTCAGATGTCATGTGAGTGACTTTACAGACAAAATGTCCGTGTTGATCAGAATCTGTGTTTTTTACCTGTTTGGACGATCTGACAGGTGGATTTACCACATAAAGGACGACCGCAGACATTCAGGAAACAACAGATGTAATTAAGTAAGAGGATATTCTGCCTTTAGGTATATTTCCTCTGGTTTGCAGCGTAATTTAGCAGGAGTTTTGTGTTTAGCACAAAGGGCCAAATGGTTACCAGGGCCGCTTCCTACTGTACCGTGGGAACGGTTACCGTTTCTGTTTCTATCTGTGGCGCTGCTAAAACCAGACAAGAAGTGAAAACAGCACATTTTGCGTTTGGAAATGCAGCTGCTAGGAGATGAGATTACTGCACCTCCGTATCAACAAAATTACGCCAGATGTTTAAAAAAAAAAGGCTTAACTTAAAAAATACCTGACTTATTCTTTGGCTCATGACTTGCTATCAGAGGCGGAGTCACAAAACTGAATTAAACCAATCAGTGAACTCCTACGTCATTATGCCTGCCAACCCTAACGGTTCAGCACTGAGCACGGCTGTCTATCCGTGCAGAGAAAATCATGCTGGACACGGTTTGTAAGTTTCACACCAAACCGTTTCCAGGTGGAAACACCGTTAAAACCGTTCCTCTCCGTGCTCAGAACCATTCGGCCTGACGGTGGAAAAGAGCCCAAAGTGTCGACACTTCAGGTTGAGGTCGATAGAAATGCAGCCAGTAAGAGAAACTCAAATGTCCTGAAAGCTTCATCCAATCAAAGATGAAGCTTTCAGGCCATTGACATGAATTAACACACCTACAATTAGCCACACCCACCTGGTTAGCCACACCCGCCAAGAACGACTCCACTGAGCCAGTGACCAGCATTCACCATGTCGTGCAGTTTTCGGGCCTGACAGACCTAAACGGCCCGTTTTCACTCAGTGTGCTCAGCAGTGCTGCAGCAAGGCAAAGTTAAAGCTTTTTTTGCACATGAAAGCATTATAAAGGTTTAAAAATAGACCCTCTATGAAAATAAGAACATGGAAATCTATCAATGTCCCTTTTCAATGAGGAAATCCAAGAAGATTTTGTTGATTTTTCTGTTTGCATTCACCGCAGAAAAAAGAAAAAAATCAGAGTCAAATTGCTAAATTGCCTGTTACGTGACCACGATGCTGTTTGAGACTCACTGCTGCTTTTCTTTCAAGTATAACTCCTCTATAAAAACAAAGAATTGATTCTTTCCACCAGCATTTCTCAAAATGACCACAAGCAAAGACACCCAGACAGTCTCCAGCACTCTAAAGTGAATATTAAGTCAAATAATTGGATTTGCTTCCTAAGCCAGCACCACCGAGGAGCTGACAATAAGGGAGAGTAATGGAGGATCTCTGTATCGTTGCCCCTCAGTGGGATTAAAAGAGGAGGAATTAATTGAATTCAAATTATACGTGCGTTAATCTTACTCAGAGAAAGGCTGCAACCTTGAATGCAAAAAAAATCATCTGTGAGTGCTTCACAATGAAGCGTGAATTGCTCTAAATGATAATCTGCCAAGTCTAATATGGATTTAGTGAGAGAAGAAGGATTCCCTATTGATGGAAGGAGTGCAGAGAGTGTCTGAAATGTCAATCTGACCGTCAGTATGATTATCTCGTTAAAGTGAGGCTCACTGGGATAGTCATGGCTAAGCGAGCAGCAGGGCTTGCATAACAGCAAGAGAGATTAGTGCAGGAATTGAAACCAAAGATAGTCCAGTGTGGGTGGGTGTGTGTTTCTTGCAGGGATGTAAAACTGATGGGGAATATTAGCCGCACGGTGTCACAGCAGGTACAAGGTTCATCAAATTCTACCTCAGAGATTTTTCTGTGGTTTTGCATACTAATATGGTAACCATAGATACCACAGGAAAACTGATCCAATCACCTTCAGGACATATCTGGCAAGGTTCACATGTCACTCGGTGGTGAGATTTATCCACAGTTGCTCACGGCGTCGTGTGCGCATACATTTTGAATTACAGCCAGACCCAAACCTATTCTGCAGTGAGGCGGGAGAGAGCACAGCATCCAATTTTAAAACCAGATGTGAAACATACCGACTCCATCCAGTGCCTCTGTTATCTATTTATACTTATTTCAGCCAGTATCACTTCTTAAAGGTCCATACCAGTGGTTTTGCATGTTTGAGCCCAATAAATACTACCTATACATGTCATGTTACTGCCAACCTTATTCCAAAACGTTTTCAAAAGTTTAATTTTCCCTCTTATTTTGCCAAATTCCCTAATCTTTCAAAATCAAATGTTCATGTTTCACCTGCGAACACACGTCTGAATGTAGAAGGGGTGGTCGTTTTTAATTTCTCTGGTAAAAGCCGTCTTCTCCTGGGACTATATTTCCTGGCGGAGACATACAGTACATTTCCTTCCAAGCTGCTCTGTGTCGGATCAGTTAAATTAAATAACTTCAACAAAAAAAATTATAACGGCATTTTGTTCTCTGTGATGGATTATTGATCTCAGAACATTTCAAGTCTGTACAAGCTGATGGAATAAAGTGAAACCAATGGAGTCTGGAAGGTAGGAAAAACAATTCTAAAACTGATCCAGTAGTATAACTTGGAAAATGGTTGTCAGTAATATAACTTTGTTTTAACAAACAGAAAAAAACAAAAAAAAAAAACATGGTCCTTCATGGTCCTTTAAATATTACTCACTTAATCCATCCAGAAACTCCCTGGAAAATTAGTAAGCAGACCTTTAAAGGACCATACCGTCCATTTTGCATGTTTGAGCCTAATCAGTTTTCATACATGTTACGTTACTGACAGTCATTTCCCAAAGGATAAAACTGTATTTCAGCTTCCCTGATATTTTGCTAAATTTCTGAATCTTTCAGAATCAAATATTCAAGTGATACACCCACCTTAAAAATCCATGTTTCTCCTGCTAATAGTTACACAGCCTTATGAAGTCAAGGTCCTTTAAATTTTTCCATAAACACAGGTCTTCTTTTGGGCCTATATTCCCCGGTGGAGGCATACATTTACTCCACGCTTTTAATAGCCTACCACAATGAACTGAAGCCAATGGAGGTCTGGAAGGTAGGAAAAACATTTTTAATTCACCGTTCCAGTAGTATGCTTTAGGAAATGATTGTCAGTAACGTTACATATATGAGGCTCAAACATGAAAAATGGCTGATATGGTCTTTTAAGACTTGAAATATGCGATATCCTGTCTGCTGTGTTGAAATTTTAGCCTAAAGGTGGCATGAGAGGAAAGGTCAAAGGTCTCCAAAACATCAGGATTCTTCCTTTAGGCAAAATAAATATTCACCAAATTCATTCCAACCTGGTCAGCCGTTAGTGAGATATCCTAATCAAAGCGAAGCGTCGGATGAATGTTCTGACGCCACGTTCTGTCAGAAATGTTATCGAGCGAAACGTTGTGCTGAAAGTCTTTGACTCCATCAGCGACAGACTGCTGTGAAGCTGCAGAACGAAGAGTCAGGCCGAGAAGACTTCCTCCTCCAGCTCAATTCTCATTAATGTCAATTTCATAGTGCAGCTCCCAGGGCAATGCTCCCCTAAAATGTGTGTCAGGAATACAGTCGCATGCTGAATACACTCAGACATCAAAAGACTTCTCAGATAACACTGTTTTCTCCATGTTCATTTCAAGAACTTTTCCCCTCCTGTCCTTTTGACCTCAAATACGTGCCGACCCCCCGAGCAGAAATGTTTATTAAATAAGAGCGTTTATCTTGACTTGCATGATAAGAGAATTTAAAACAACGCCGAGTGGAGGGAAATGCAGCTAAAATAGATGTGCGTTAAAAAAAAAAGCAGTCGCTGCGTATTTTTTGTCTTTAAACAGTTGATATGTATCATATCAGCGGGCACATATGGATTTGACATAAGTAAAAAATTCTGCTGTGGGGAATATTTAAACAAGGGGTGAAATTCAGGTCATCACAGTGTGTGTGTGTGTGTGTGTGTGTGTGTGTGTGTGTGTGTGTGTGTGTCAGCCCCCACACATTCTGCCTGTGCAATGAAAAAAGCCCTCAGCTGCATTATTCTGCCACTTTCCTGCTCAGTGTTGTTCTCTCTCCCTGTCCTTTTTCAATTCATATTTTGACAGCAAACCCCGCCGCACTCTCAAACTCGGTTGCCATGGTCACAGCAAAGTTGTGGTTTTTGCTCGTTGTGCTTTGGAGCTGCCATTTATCCTGTCAGAGGAGGCGATGACTAACTAGCGGGATGTTTCCCTGGTTGTAGGCGCTCCACGGGGGGATGAGCAGAGTTGATGGGTGAGCAGCACCCACCCAGCACCCACCCAGCAGACCAGACAGATCCAGACTCCACAATCAAAGCAGATTGAAGATTTAAAGCACAGCCGCCTGATAATCATTCATTTTGAATGCAAGGCGGGAGCAGGACCTCCATGTCAGAAACTTTCTGACACCAAACATGGAGTTCAAACATACATGTGACCTGTCAGGCTGACTGGCCAATAAGATGTGTCTCCTGTCATCACGGAGTCTGAAAAATGGGGGAAGAACGAAGAGCTGAATTTAATGGCTTTTTCATAGCAGGTACAAAACGATTCATCAGAGAGTTCAGACAGATTCTCTCTCTCTATTTTATTCTGTTTCTTACATTTGCTTTTTTTTTCCTTATTTGCTGTTTTATATCTTTCATATATATTTTAAAGGACCACTCCACCATTTTCCATGTTTGAGCCTCATATATTCAATTTTCATACATGTAACGTTACATCAATCATTTCCCAAAGCATACTACTGGAACGGTGAATTAAAAATGTTTTTCCTACCTTCCAGACCTCCATTGGTTTCAGTTCATTCTCTATTAAAATCAACTTGTTGATACTGTAAACGTTCTTGGGATAGGTAATCCATCATCACCAACAAGACGTGTATTCAGGTTTTTTTAGAAGTTATGTAATTTTAGTGTTTAAGCTCAATAAAAAGCGTGGAGTGAATGTATGCCTCCACCGGGGAATATAGTCCCAAAAGAAGACCTGCGTTTATGGAAAAATTTAAAGGACCGTGACTTCATAAGGCTGTGTAACTATTAGCAGGAGAAACATGGATTTTTAAGGTGGGTGTATCACTTGAATATTTGATTTTGAAAGATTAAGAGATTTAGCAAAATATCAGGAAAGCTGAAATACAGTTTTATCCTTTGGGAAATGATTGTTAGTATGAAAACTGAATATATCAGGCCAGGGATGGGCAACTGGCGGCCCGTGGGCCGGACATGCACCTTTAATCTATCAGGGCCTCAGATGATTTCTCAATTAATAAAACTAAAAATTATAAAAATGTTTTCCTTTGTTATTACCACCAACCATCAGAGGGCCCAGAAAATCTCCCTTATTTTTAGTTTTATTTATTATGGCCTTATAAATTAGCCCATACTTAACGGGTCTTTGACCATGAGAATGAAACTTTTCTCATCAAAGTTGCCCTTCCCTGTATTTGGCTCAAACATGCAAAATGGGTAGTATGGCCCTTTAATGCTTCATTGGTTTTATATCGTTGTTATTTGTCTGCTGCACACACACCTGTCCCTGTGCCACACCTGTCCGTTAGAGGAATTTCCATTTCTTCATCGTTCCACGCCGTGACTCCCAAAACAGAAGGAGTCATTCTACCTGTTTGTCTTTACAGGTGAAATATCAAGCAGCTGTTAACTGATGGCACCTCTCGCCTGTAAAGTGTCACATTAAGAGCGTTGTGTGAATCATAATGAAGCACTGCGTCGCTCACTATTAAAACGTCGTCTCCAGATAATCATACGGGCTTACCCTGACGTTTGATGCTTCCCTCTATTATGCGCAGACACTCCTGTGCTGCTCTCAGACGTGAAACATTCTCATTCATAAATAGTTACCCGTGCTTTATCTTGTGACACTGCAATGTGAGAGGAGCTTATTTGCTGTTTCCTGTAATCCGTTCCCATTTGATAATGCTAGTTTCAGCATAATTTCACATTTGATTTATTGCTTGTAAGGTAAGAAACTCATTCCAACAAGATATGCGGCATATTGTAACCTATTTCCGAGGTTTTCAAGTGGTTCTTTTGCATTTCATCATGACGGATTGGGAGGTAAGCACCCTGGAACGGGTTGGGAGGCATGTAGCGCTGGTTATTGCAGCATCCATGTTGATTGATGTGAGTAAAAACTCTTGACTTAACACCCCAAGAGGAGGAGAAGGCAGAGCAAAGAAAATGATATTGAACTGCAGAGCTGAAATGAATGCTGATTATGGGCGCGGGAACACAGATCTCTGCCTTATTGCTTTATTATTGGGCTGCTGCTACAATACAAAACACAGAGATAACTTTCTGTTCAAAATATACAAAAGAGTGAAATTTTTCTAAAGCTGAAAAACAGAATTCAGAAAAGGTTGAGGAGTTTTAAGGGTTCTAAGAGAAAGCCTTGGTTTCCTATATTCCTGAATAAAAATAACACATTAAACTTTTCGCTGTGGAAAAACAACTAAATTCTTTTAATTTGAGTTGAATCAGCAGAACAACCATTTCTGAAGAAAACGATTGCTGCAGGATATTTTACAAAACGCATATTTTACTGCATTTTAGCCTCTCATTCACACACAAACGGCATTTTAGGCACTAAAACAGAGATTTTTTTAAATGGCTTCTAAAGTGCAGATATGTAAAAACTCTTTCTGTGGATCTGTGTGGACGTGAAAAACGAAGCTTCTGGGAAACTGATGCCAGAACTAAACTCGTGCATGTGAGTTTAGCACATGCAGCCGGCATGCGTTTGTACTGTTTGAGCGTTCTCGAGTGGACAGAGATATTTTGTAAAACGATGCTTGTGTTGACATTTTTTTTTTTTAAACGGTGGGAGAAAATATCCTTTTAAAAAAAAATATCCATATTAGCGTGGACTAAGCCTAAATGAAGCTTCATGATTGGCCGAGCCAGAACACTTCTCTCCTGAGAAAGGCCTCTGATTGGCCCAGCCAGTGTCCCCTCCCCCTCCAAAAAAAAACCAGCTGACATCAGTTCCATGATAAGACAGTAACCGTCACTCATCAGAGCTCACTGGTGCAGGATCCGTTCAAAACGTGTTTGGAACGAGCCGGAAACTCTTCCAACTCCGTTTCCCTTCATGTTCAACAACTAACTATTGATCTGTAACTGGAGATAATATCACGTTAGCATAGTTTCATTTGGTGGCTAACAACAGTAGCAGCATGGCTTATTGTAGGTTAGCAAGGCTAGCTATGTTGTTTTGTAGCAGTAGCATTATGTCCTGGTAGCATTGTTAAAAAAAAAATATTATTAAAAATATTCATCTCAGGTTTTAAAGAAAGAAAGAAAGAAAATAAGAAAGAAAGAAAGAAAAAGTATTAAGTACAGTCGTATGTAAATGTTATAGAATAACAACTATAATACAGTATTTCCCTTTGAAACGAAAGGAAAAGTCGTAGTACTTCAGAATACCTGAGTAAATGTACTTTTACTGGGTTAAATGCTGATTTGATGGAGCTTGTAAAGTCTTGTACAGTAGGCGTGTTAATAAAACGCACTGGACTTGCAGCATTAATCTATGTGTATTTGATGCTGCAGTGCCGCGGGATTGCTCAGCAACGCGCCGTAAAACAATCAGAAGATCCCGGGTTCAAAGCGAGGCCAGAACCTCAGCACCATTAAACACGTTCATATCAGCAGGTACAGGTGTTCTGCCAAACGGCCGGCCGCTGGAACATCCAGCAGCAGCATCCAGCTGCTGGAACATCCAGCGGCCGCTGGCCACTGGATGTTCCTGGATGTTGACCATGCAGGAACATCTGAAGATTTCTTCTTCCTGAAGCAGCAAAAGGAGTTTTCTCGCTCAGATGGCTGCTATAATACAGCAGGACATGGAATTTCTTTAAAGCACATAGGATTGTGTCTCTTCTTGCTTTGTCCTCGCCGCACTTTCAACCAGCGCTCCACATTCCTCAGGAAGAAGAGCTTGAAAGGCTGCCCAGATTGAGAGATCTCCAGAATTTATACTTGAGTGCCTCCCATCTGAGCCCCTCTAAATTTTTCACATTTCCTGACCCTGATTTCTGAGTTTGTAGCTGTGATTAGGGTTCCCGGTGGAAATGCTTCAGATGCAGGCAGGCTGCAGTCAGCCAACGCCGCTCTGCTTTTCTGGGCTCTTGAAGGCAGACGATTCCCTTTGGATGTAGAAATAGAAATCTCAATCTGCTTCTAATTGTAGCTGCTCAGAAGGCCTGGCCGAGCCACGGGCACGCCGACAGAATCGCTAAAGCTACCCAACACGCCGACAAAACGCCCTGATTAAAAAATAATTACTATGTGAGCAGAATGATTTCACGACGTGATTCCAAAACGGGACGACTGCAGAAACATACCTTTTCATTTGTGTCATTTAAACACATTTGACTTAGAATAGAACACTTCAGCGCTGCAGCTCCAAGCATTTCTGCAATTTAAATGTTGGTTTATATGTTTTAATAAAACATGAAGAGACTGAACGGCTACAAAAACACGTCAAGAATGGCTGGGGTCTGACATACCTACACATACAAAACTATCACTTTCTTCAGTGATGATCATTCATCATTTGTATAAATAATTAAAACTTAGAACCTGAACCTGTCTCCATAAAATCAAACCAAATTAAAACACATATTACCTTTTGTGTTTTGGTGCCTCTGACCTATGACCCCAGCATGATTTGGTCACAGGTAATAAAAATGTCGGAATCCTTTTGTGTAAAATGTTCTAGTAATGGGATGTGCAGCAGACGTGAAATATTATGCCTGAAAATCCAAACATTAAGTAATAATAACAAACTTTAAAAAAAAAAAAGTAAAAAAGTAAAAGTATATAATTTATTTTGGAAATGTAGATAAGTTTGATAAGTTTGAATCTCAGAGGTCCACAAAGAAACTTTCAATAAGACAAATGTCCGTTTATTCAGGTCAGTCAAGCCAGGGTCAGATTGGGATCCAAATTTGTACCAGGAATTTAAGGTATGGGGGCGGGGCAGATGAAATGGGACGCTGAATGTGATTGGACCAAACCAAAGCCTGCTGCTGAGAAAGTGAGAATTTTGGAATTTTGATTCGTTGCGATGTCTGACAGAAAATACAAATAATACATGTGAAAATATAATTTCTCAAAGTCCGGACACAGCTGTGGCTTGGTCCAGATGCAGACTCTGAGGGTGACTGGTTTAGATACTCAGCAGCAATGCTTCAAGTGCCGTAACTCAGTATTTTAACTTCAGCAACTCCATTAAACATTACAGGAAGAAGTCAATTAAACCGCATCGACCCTGAAGTCTAAAGAGGCGAAAACGTCCTTCTCTCGGATTTGATAAATGGCTGCTCGCTGCACTTCTTGTTTCACACCGAAGGTCAATTATTTCCTATGATATTATAGGTATAAATTAAAGTCTGGTTGGCTCATTCATGCACGTCACAGAAGCAGAGCAACTTTTCTTTAGATATTAAAACTTAATTTAGAGCAGACTCTCTAAATCCATTGAAGACAATGTTACTTTGAGTTACTTTAGTCCTTCAACTCAACATTTTATCCCAAACTGCCCCTCCAACAGCTTCAAATATCGACGCCACGCCGAGCCGATACCCGTTAGCTTTGTACAAGGTGAAAAATGATCAGATAATGTTTATTGTGCAGATAATTAGCTAGGTCATTAGCAATGATACACAACTCCAGGTGCATCAAAGCCTGAGTTAGTGGCTGCTCAGGCGCTCAAACGCCTGAAGCAAAGCAGCTGGAGGGAAAAAAGGGAGAGAAATCAATACTCTATTACCTCAATTAAACTTGCATAACCAGCGGCTCCAACGCTCAGGGTGCACATCCTGAACCGTGCACGCTCAGCACGCCGGACCCAAGCTAAACATGTTTCCTAACAGGACGCAAAATCTGCAATGATTGGAAAATTAAATTATACAGTGAATTAATTCTTTGGCTGCTTACCTGCATCAGCTCAGCAGAAAGAGATGAGATTACCATCCAAACGAAATAAAAGCTTCCTGAATCTAAAACGTGATTGATGAATGTTGATCATCTGATTTGAGCAAAGAACAAATTGCTCACTAATTTATAACAACATTGCATGAATGTTTTGGAGTTCAGAGATTTTCCCATGATTTATGTTTCAAGAAATGAAGGAAATGATTGTATAACAAAGATAATATTTTTCTAATTTTGCAAATCTTTGACTTTTCCATTGATTTTGACATTGTACAGCGTCCAAACATCTTTCCTTGATTCATCACGTATGTTTATTCCTGTGGATGTTGACTGGACTAATCTGCAAAAAGGCATTTATAAGTATTTTAGCTAAATATTCCTCCACCTCAATCAGTAAAATGGACTCAACAGGACGTATAGTGAACTTTGTACGACAAGCAATAAAAGGCAGAAATGTCCGTTGGTGCGTTTACATGCTCAGTATACTGCTTTTTTTTTTTTGTTTGTTTGTACTGCGATTAAGGCAAAACTGAGTAAAGATTTTTTATAAATCAACTGTTTGCAGAGTATAGGAGTCGTTGCTGATCGTATATACTCAAGAATAAGCCGACCCCGGTTTTGACCTGCAAATATTATATTTTTAAAGAAACCTGTGTATAAGCTGACCCCCTGATGCTGTTCCATCAATTTATTTCTTTAGCAAATTACCTGTTTTTCTAGGTATTGTCATAGTATTCCTGTGATTTTCTGAAAATAATCCACGTACCGGTAAACGTGATATTTATTTCAGCAGCTGATTACCGTAACAGCACTTACTGGCCTCCACAAATGGCCGCTGCTAAATGTGCTGATAAGATGTTTAGTCAGGAAATATCTCATTCTAAGGTCTGATTTAAACTATTTTCATGGGTAGTGGTAATGGGTAGTATTTCCACCTGGAAATTTCCTTCTCTGAGATCAAATCTGAATTTCTCGTGTATAAGCCAACCCCCGATTAGCTTTGTAAAATTTGGTTAAAAAAAAAACTTGGCTTATACTCAAGTATATAGAAATATATAGGAAATGCATGTAGCTATGTATGTATGTAGCTATGTATAGTAATGCATGTAACTTTAGTAAATTGATTAATAATTGTATAATTTAGATCTTTAACTTGAAATAAGCTTACATCAATTTATGCCATTTTCAATCTAATTACGATGTTCCATGACATTAGAAAAATTTGATTTATTGCGTTAATCAGCGTATCTAAGTGCGTGGTTTTTAAAACGGTGGAGAAACAAAGGGCCCCCCAAAGCAAAATCCTACCGAGGGCCCAAAAAGGCTAAAGCCGGCCCTGCATGATGAAAAGGCTGCTGTACACCTGATACGACCTTTGACCTGAAACAGAAAACATAAATCCACCAAAGCTGATGCACATTGGAGAAAGAACAGCCTGATATTCATGACGTTTAAAATCAGAGTGGGAGAAACTGAAAATGAAGTTATGATTGATATGAATTTAACATTAACAGCAATAAGGGAAATGAGCATACATAACAAGTACAAAACTTCCCCTTTAAATTTAATTGCGGATGATTAATCAGCACCATTAACGAGCACGCAGCCATTCAGACTGTAATATTATTCAAGAGAATCGTCGGAGGCACGTCTATTTTTCTAAATATATGGTCATTAGTAATGCCTTCAGTCTAATTTCACTCCTTACCTGATATTTGTCGATTTGACAACAGCGTTCATCCTACAGCGCGGCGTGATAAACGAGCGTTCTGCTGGGCGCCGCAGATTACTCTGCCCACAAACGCAGCACCGGTATTACTTTTTAATTTGATTTATTGCATTTTACTCTGAGCATATGTGAAGACTAAAAAGATCCACACCTACTCAGACGAGCACCTGGCCCACACACACACACACACACACACACACACACACACAGAGATTCCAGCACTCACAAACACATATGCGCTGCACAGATGTAGGAATAAACTGGTAAACAGAATTACCGCCGTCGTGTTTCTCGCTGCACGTGGTGTTCAAACAACGTCAATCACTGCACGAGCTGCAGCAAATATTTTGACATGCATGAATATAATATAAATGTTGTGACTCGGCGCTGCAGAGAAACATTTTGTTATGAACAGAACGGGACATAAACAAGCCATTGGTCTTCCTGCTGCATCCCTGGACAGGAAAAGTGCCACGGCAGCGTTTTCTTGCAGCGGCGCGATGCTGCAGGAAACATCTTAACACGCTGCTGTCAGGATGCTGCTGTCCTGGGAGATGAGAAGAATGATGTCCATCAGCCTGCAGGCAGCAGCATCAAGCTGACCAGCAGGCCGCTCGCTCGCTCTCACTCTCTCTCTCTCTCTGATTGAAGCTCCACAGCAGTGACGGACCTTGAAACAAGCTGCATTTGAATATTTTAAAGAGGCCATCCGTGACTTTTGATGTGTTGACCTTTATGCAAATGACGGGAAGATACAGGTCCCAGCAGGGACACCGCTCTCCCTTTATTCTACACGCTGGATTTTCTTTTTTTCTTTTTGATAAATCTAAACGAACTCTTCACCCTCCCTCTGAGACCTCCTGAAAGTGTGGAGTCAAACTCCTCTGCTCACACGTCTATATGTGTATGTGTGTGTGTGTGTGTGTGTGTGTGTGTGGTCCAAATACACCCACAAGAATAGAATTATTCTCGTGGGTATATTGTCCGCCTAAAGGGTTAAAGGACCATACCAATCATTTTGCATGTTAGAGCCTAATATATTCAGTTTTCATACATGTTACATTACTGACAATCATTTCCCAAAGGATAAAACTGTATTTCAGCTTTCCTGATATTTTGCTAAATCTCTTAATCTTTCAAACTCAAATATTCAAGTGATACACCCACCTTAAAAATCCATGTTTCTCCTGCTAATAGTTACACAGCCTTATGAAGTCATGGTCCTTTAAATTTTTCCATAAACGCAGGTCTTCTTTTGGGACTATATTCCCCGGTGGAGGCATACATTCACTCCACGCTTTTTATTGAGCTTAAACACTAAAATTACATAACTTCTAAAAAAACCTGAATACACGTCTTGTTGGTGATGATGGATTACCTATCCCAAGAACGTTTACAGTATCAACAAGTTGATTTTAATAGAGAATGAACTGAAACCAATGGAGGTCTGGAAGGTAGGAAAAACATTGTTAATTCACCGTTCCAGTAGTATGCTTTGGGAAATGATTGTTAGTAACGTAACATGTATGAAAAATGAATATATTAGGCTCAAACATACAAAATGGCCGGTATGGTCCTTTAATCACTGTAAATATTCAGCATCAGTTTCTACAGCATCAGGGAATAATCTAGAATTTCCTAATCTCTGGAACCATAAACAGCTTCTCTACATGAATTTAAATCATCTACAATTCATCATGATTCTGCACAATTTAAATAAAATGTCTTCATTTTTTACAGCTTTTGCAAATTATTTTAAACCTGTAGGTGCAAAATACTAACAGACATGTAGAATCATTTTATACATACATACATATGTTTTACATGACTGCAAACATTGATTGTATGCGTCTAGGCTGTTTTTGGGGTCAGCTGTGAAGTAAAAAGTGAAATATAATTCTCTTCTCTCAGCCGGCAGAAGAGGAAAATAAGCTGTTACTCATGCTAAATGACTGGTTCATGAATCATTTACTTTCTGGAATCAAGAGGCTATTGAAAGCACCGAGAGAGAATTAATAGAAAACTAGCATAGCTGCACAGGTCACATTTTTTTCCCTATAATTGGAGCATTGAATCAATACCTGTAATTAGTCTCACTGTGCTGCTTTTGGACTCTTTCTCACTTCTTCATCATTTGTTTTCTACTGGTGGATTAGTAATGAACTACAGGCAGGAATGTGCAGAAATCCAAACACCCACAAGAAATGAAGGTCAAATTCCTAATTTCAGGCACCGTGAAATTCCTTGTGGATCGTTTTGAGAGCCTGTAATAATTTTTCCCGTGAAGTTGTGACATCTGAACTTATTCTCATGACGTCAATGCAAATATCATGTCAGAGGATATAAAAAATCATGCGTTCTGACAGTAAACTGAACAAACGTGTGGCGTGTTTGGCGTCTGAGCTGCAGGCTAACGGTCAGAAAGGGAAGGTTGGCTCTCAGCGCAGACTTTGTTTCTCCGCTTTGCTTGTAACAACAGATAAAAACGTGGCAGTGCTTTCAGGATTCATGTTTATGCAGGCCGGGCCTCGGCTAAGATCTTCCCGCGCAGCGAGAAAAGCTTGCGGTTCAAATGTCTGTAAATAGCTTCTTGGCTGTGCTGAGTGGGAGGATCGCTGAGAGTCAGTGAACCCAGAAAGAATGCCGAGCTAAACAAAGCGTCTTCAAGTACACCTGATTCACATTACAGCCATTATCTTTGGTTTCCCCGCGTGGCTCATATCTACATTTTTCATAGCCGCTGCAGCAGAGGCTGGATGTGCATCAGCCAACAGATCTGCAATTTATTGTGAAATAAAGGAGCTTATTCAGAATCGCTCTTCAATTTTAGGATTATGAGAGGCAGACAACTATGGAAATCAATGGTGTAATATATGGAGGATTATGCTTCCATGTTGAGAGCAGCAGATTGACTGGCTGCTAACTTCAGACTTTCTGCCACCAGTTATTCTGCAATGTAAATGTGCAAACGGCTGGAAGGAGTTTTGGATCAGATAAGGTCCCAAAAATATACTTAGCAAGTTATGTATATATTATGTTGGGGTCTGGAAACTTTGATATTTAAAGACCAAACAAGTGATAATTAACTGAAAAATATTGTCAGATGAAAAATGTCTGCAGATCTAAAACTTTGTCTGCATTTTTCTCTCCTTTAACTCCAAAATTAAATCTTTACCTCACTACAAAATACTAAACCATAACCTCTCCTCATCATTAAAGGACCATACCACCCATTTTGCATCATAATGATCCTTTAAATCTCAAGGTAGAAATTTGTTATTTATCATTTAAGCACTTTGAAATATGAAATAAAACATCTTAAAATACATTTTGGTGTTTGTTTCATGTAATTTAAAATAACACTATTACTGAATAAAATAGCAGGAATGACTTAAATCATGAATGACTGTAAACTTTTTAGCATGTATGGAAAGCTCTGCACAGTTTAAGCTAACGGTGAGCAGCGTAACAGGAAGAGGATGGGGACGTCTGTCAGGCGATGTGAGCAGAATGTTCCAGCGATCCGGTTGGCCGGTCAGGAGAATCTTCAGCAGGTACGGAGGAACAGCTCTGGCGTGCTGGGACGGAGGTGATGGCGCCATCAGCAGCAATGCCAGCGGAGCTTTAAAGCTCTTGTTCTCAGAAATTTGCCACAGGAAGTTGATTCCTGCGGCTGTGGTTCATGGGGCGTAAAAAAAGTTATGAAAGATGAAACACTTCAGGCTGGAAAAGTGATGCCAAGAGAGAATATGTTGAATCGTGAAAAAATGATGATCTCAGGGGGGTGTCATCATCATCATCTTCACCATCATCATCATCAGCAGCAGCATTAGCAATCACCTGAATGCACACACACACTCTGGTCAGGAAAACTTCCTGCTGTCCGGTGCGGCGGGATGAAGCAGAACGTGGGACAAGTTGCGGTAATTTTCCTCCTCAGAGCTGAGAAACATTCCCAGGTGACCTCGTGGGAAAAAGAGGCCAGAACATTCCAGGAGGATTGAATACATGCGTGCCGATGCCGTGATAATACCACCCTAGCGTGTTAGCAACAAGCAGGATTTCCAGAAGAAACTACATGTTAGTTGGAGAAATTTATGGAACTTTCTGGACTTCTCGCCTTATTCTTCTTCTACTTCATTCTTTGTGTGTTGGTGGTTGGTAAAGCATTTTTTGGGTGCTTTGGCTCCAACTGGTGGTTGGAGGGAGAATCACATCCTCTGCCAAAGCAGGAATTTCAGCTCTGAGTGAGAACGCGGTGATCCGGCTTTCATCCTGCATTTGGATGCAGGTGTGAAAGAGGAAGTCAAGGAACATTACTACATCAGATAATTCTAATTTAATCTATAAGAAGTGGATTTTTTTTTTTTTTTCATATTAAAGGACCATGCCACCATTTTGCATGTTTGAGCCTAATATATTCAGTTTTCATACATGTTACGTTACTGACAATCATTTCCCAAAGGATAAAACCGTATTTCAGCTTTCCTGATATTTTGCTAAATCTCTTAATCTTTCAAAATCAAATATTCAAGTGATACACCCACCTTAAAAATCCATGTTTCTCCTGCTAATAGTTACACAGCCTTATGAAGTCACGGTCCTTTAAATTTTTCCATAAACGCAGGTCTTCTTTTGGGACTATATTCCCCGGTGGAGGCATACATTCACTCCACGCTTTTTATTGAGCTTAAACACTAAAATTACATAACTTCTAAAAAAACCTGAATACACGTCTTGTTGGTGATGATGGATTACCTATCCCAAGAACGTTTACAGTATCAACAAGTTGATTTTAATAGCAGAATGAACTGAAACCAATGGAGGTCTGGAAGGTAGGAAAAACATTTTTAATTCACCGTTCCAGTAGTATGCTTTGGAAATGATTGTCAGTAATGTAACATGTATGAAAACTGAATATATTAGACTCAAGATGGCCGGTATGGTCCCTTAAAGGAGTAAAGTAAATATTTCTGCGGTTTTAGAAGTGAACATTTTATTCTTGGAGCTGTTGCCCTTATTGCAGCATGTGAAGTTTAGCCATTGCTTTCCTGCGTAGCTGCTGTGATTACTGCAGCTGATGCAACGCAGGAAAACCTCCGACTCCTTCCAGCTGCTTCTGAGTTCCTCATCCAGCAGATCATAAACCAGAAGTTCTGCTGCTAACAAAACAAACAAAACTACTCATGTTGCTGTTGTTGTAAATAAAAATCTGGGCTATATGCCTTTTTTTTTTTAGGATAATGTAGAACATGCGGCTGAATCTGGGGCGTAGGAGTGCTGCAGCAGTTACAAACCTGAATAAGATGTGAGGGAGTGAAAAGTCATTTGTGTCTTTATCTACCAGTAAATAAAACCCCAATTTATTAGCTTTGGACGTGTTGATCAGCTTCCAGTTAGCTCAGATATTGGCTCTAATCTCATATTCCATCCCGGAGGCGAGCGAGGGCATGCTCCTGTTCCTTTGGCTCCTATATCACTATTGATTTGTTGTTCTTCTGTTTTTCTTTGAATAAACTTCTAACTGTGATTTCTGGCTTTTGTTTCAGAATAATGCACCATCGTCCAAGATCCTTTACCCACCGCAGCACTGCAGCGTCTGCTCAGAGAATTTGTCTTTTGCCCAGCGTGACAGATCCAACAATCTGGAGCTGAAGGACGCGGCCCTCGCCAAGGATGACGGCATAAACGCGCCAGATTCATTTTGAGGCCGGTGCTTCCCAATCTGAGGATGCTGACGGGAATGTTAAGATTCAGAATTCAGTTTTCTGGACTAAAACTGAATCTCTACAATTTCAGGAAGAAAAAAAAATCCATTCCAACTTGTAATATTTCTTCTGGAGGTTAGAGGGAAAACTGCAGAAACATTCCAAACCTCAAAACGTGTTGGAGTCAGGCTGTTGAGCTGAAACCTTTGCAGGATGTAGTGTGTTGCTATAGTAACACGATTCTTTAATTCTCTGGAGTCTAAAGTCATTTTCACCGTGTTACTTTAATTTAATTTCGCTTTTATTTGCTCTCTAAAAAGCTGTAAAAATCTTAGTCTAGAAAAACTTCCAAAAAATCTGAATCATTTTAAAGAATTTACTTTTTCTTTTTTTTTTTAAAGTTTCTCAAATGTATACATTTCTAGAAATAGGTAGAAATTCAAAAATTTTCTGGAATCAAGAATTTGTTTTTTTTTTTTTAAGTAATTTTCTACTTTTGCTCATAAATATATTTTATAAACTTTTTCTGAATTTCATTCCTCCTCATGTTTAGATTTTAATTCTACAATCAATAAATTGTTTTAAAACCAGTGGAATTAATTTTCCAGCATCAAATCTGGGTCTGTTGACCTGACGTGACCTCAGACAGTTAATGATGTAACATGAAAATGTTTTTCATAAACATTTAAGAAAGCAAAATGATGAAGAATAAGAGGCTTTCTGCTGTTTGTTCACAGATCATCAAAGCGATTTTTAACAGGACGGACAGTAAAATATCTGAAGTCACAGGAGAGAAAACGTGTTTATTCATGGAGCTCAACTAGATTTGAATTCAAAGAGGCGTCTCACAAAAGCTTTTTCACTGTGGAAATATGACCTAAATTCACTCGGGAAGCTGTGCTTTGAAGTTCAGATTAAACTGGCAAACTTTTATTCTTCTTCAGAAAAAGGCCACTTATCAAACACTTTATTCTCTTCATTCTCCACCTGAAAGCTTTTTGAAGACTCAATTAACATCTCTGCTTTTGTCATCAGTCCATGTTAGGCGGCAGAAAACCCAACGCCACACAGACAAGCTGCTGAAGTGGGTTTTTGGGGTTTTTTGGCCTCCATCTGACAGGAAGTGCAGCTCCAACATTTCAGGAACAGAACAGCCTTTCAGCTCCGCCATGACATCATTCAGGATTCCCGTCGCAACGCGCGGCAGAAACCACTGAGCATCTGGCTGCTGGTTTGTGCATAAATCCAATCTGACTCCAATCTGTTAGAAAAAAATGCCGTTACGCTGCAGTAAAATAACACGACGGCGAGATTCCAGCGTCAGATACGATGAAAAGATCATTAATCTGCGTTTTTCTGTCATTAATACGTCATACATCATTGTTGTGTATTTTCACCAAAGAAGAAAGACACCACATGTCAGGATGCATCTGAACAAAATGATGTTCAGCACAGCTACAATAAAGGGAATTTTAAAGGACCATACCGGTAGTTTTATGTGTTCTAGCCTTTATACAGTATATATATATATATATATAAAGGTTAGAACACATAAAACTACCGGTATGGTTCACATTAGTAACCGATAAATAACGATGTAAATCCTGCACAAAACAAATCAAATATCCATTAATTACAACAGAAATTCTGAACAGATTCCTTTAATATATATATAAAACCTGAGGATTTTTCCTTTAAGGGACTTTTTTTTTAATCCTTTTTTTAAAAAATAGTAATAACTCTGGATTTATAATGTATTTTAAAGGAATCTGTTCAGAGTTTCTGTTTTAATTAACAGATATTTGATTTGTTTTGTGCAGGATTTACATCATTATTTATCAGTTACTAATGTGAACCCATTAAATTGATCTGAATTAATTATCTGAACTCTATTAAAAGACTCTGGACTGTTAACTCAATTTAACTATTAAAGTTATTTAATTATTTTTGTAAATAAATTAAAAGTTTTCAGTACATTTAAAAAGTTTAGCAAACTCTTTCCAGGTTGATTGGATTTCTTTCTTACAGTGAATTTAATTTAATTTAGTTGATTCTGCACATTTTAACATTGCAAAGTTAATCAGCATTATTGTTATCATGTAGTTTAGCTGGATTGTCCCAGAATCACCAGCATCATCCTTTAGTGTCACTTAGTAGAATCTGACATAAAATAAAAATGTATGTAATAATTTATATTTAAATCTGTATGAGAGATGGGGATGGGATGAAACATAAACGCTGCTTGGAAATGTCTTGGATCGATCCTTAATGTGAGCTTCAACTGGTTTTCATTTTTACTTTTATTAAAAATAGAACTCTGCCACATCCTCCTCTTTGTAATGAAATAAACCTGTGAGCACAAACACACACTCAAACACACGCTCCAGAATAAAACTCAGTATTCAGACATTACCAGAATAAAACTCTATTTTCTGCACCGACGCTGCCGTGATTAACGGAGCTGATTAAACGTGGAATCTCCTCGGTCACGTTCGTGGTTTCTGCAGCGAGGGGACGGTTCATTATTACCTGCCCACACCCACTCTGACACTTTGAGCCTATTTTGGCCGAAACAGTGGGGAATTTTAGAGCGTTGACGGGTGGAGCACAGATTCCATACATACAGCCAGGACGCTCCTCTGCTCCACTTCCACATCACACCCACCTAAAGCAGAACATCTCCTAATGCAATCATTTCACGGTATTTTCTTTATACATTGACTGGCCACTTAAATTTAAGCTTGAAGGCAGAAAAGATATTGGAGAAAATCATATAATATATCCTCCAATTTAAACAAATCTACTTACAACTTTCTTATGATTCTTAAAGTTAGCTCAGGGTGCTGATTAGTTTCTTCTTTGCACTTTTTCAGAAAGTTTGCATTTCATCAAACTTTTCATCCACTCAGGCTAAAGTCACTTTACTGATACAGATGGAAGTTCAAGTGCCAAAATGTAAAACGCACAGGAAGTTCTTCATTACACGAGGCTATTAGATCACGCGTGTAACACACAGAGGGACAGTTTCCTCATTGAGCCTCTGAGATTTTGCTTTTTTAAAAATTAACTTGCAATTAATTACATACAGGCCTGCAGTGCATATGCATATGACATATAATTACAGTATTTCACTCCTACCAGCTCTTTGCTGGCATGATGGAGCGTTTCATGCAACACGCCACCATCTGTTAACCTCCACCAAGCAGCTTCTATGGCTTGTAGTCTGCTGCCCCCTGGAGGTTCCTGTCTGCACTGCAGCTTTTAAACTCAGGTTTCACCGCAGCAAAGCCTGGCTGCAGGCTTTCCTGTCAGGCATCAAAAACACGCGGATAGTCTGCACACCCAGGAAAGTTAGGATCTGATGCAGGAAAATCTGAGTGTTGCTGTCAGAGGAGAAAAGTAGAATTAGTTTTATAAGCTCCAAAAAGATTTTTTTAAGATGTTTTCATCAGGCAAACATAGAGAAAGGATCACCAAGCAGAATTCATTTAAGATAAAATAAGATAAGGTAAGGTGAGGTAAGATAAGACTTTATTCATCTCCAAAGAAGGAATTCAAGAAAATAAACACCAATCACATAAAAAGCCCCAGCATAAATTAGTTTTCTCACTTAAAGTGGAAGATTAATCTAAGAAGTGAGATAGATTGAGGGGGGAAATTTTTTTAAAGGACCATACCTGTGATTTTGCATCCAATAAATACCACCTGCATACACATTATAGTACTACCAGCCAGATTCCAAAATATAAAAGTGTTTTACATTTCATGTTATTTTGCCAAATCCCAACTTTAAAATTTAAATGTTCAGGGATTTATCAACCTTAAAATCCAATGTTTGTAGAAGGCACAGCCATTTTAATTTCTCTGTAAAGCAGTTTTCTCCTGGGACTATATTCCCTGGTGGAGACGTACACTTTCTTCCATGTAGCCCTGTGTTAGATCGGTTAAATTAGGCAGCTTTGACCCAAAAAGTGATTCTCTGTGATGATTATTTATCTCAAGCACGTTTCAATTCTCTCCAAATTGATTTTTATAGCGTTGTGGAATAGAGGCTGCAATTCTTTGAATCATCTGAAAGAATGGGGGGAATATTCATTACTTTGTTAAATCATATTTTGGGGCTATTCATTATTTAATATTTGAGGGATCGGCTTTAACTATGAGTACTTTTAATTCTTTAGTACTTAGTTGTGTAAAAGCTTGGGTTAAGTTAAGTAAAGATTTGTACTTTACAACACTACTAAAGTAAATCTGAGTATTCCTTCACTGCTCTGAGCTGTTGATAAGGCTGTTAAAGTAATACACACTTACCGTCAGATAAATGGCTTTAATTAAACATTTCCAGTGTGGTCGGAGTCTTTGCAGGGTATTACATCACTGTCTGTGATCTTCTGGGGAGGAATGGTGCAGAGTTTTACCTCTGGGTGCAGTTGTCCTTCTTGGACACTTTCCCAATGTGCTAACTTGTAATAAAGCAGAGAAAATTGTGTAAGTGACTTTAATATAATAAATGGGAATGCTGAGGAATACCTTAAGGACCCCTGGATATTCACAGACCTCATTATGTTTTTTTTTTTTTTTTTTTTTTTTTTTTTTTTACCAAGAAGGTATTTGAGTGCAGACGGTTGGTGTAAAATAGGGAGAGAAGCGTTTTAATGAACCTTATTGAACTAGAAATAACAGCAGTTCTGCTAAACAATTGAATTTAATCAACTAGAAGATTGTAATGAAAAAAATACATTTAAAAGTCAAAAAAACTACATCAACTTTATTTATGAGACAATAAAAATGTGAAGGCTCACCTCCGTTAAATCTTTAACGCAGGTGAAACATGATGTGTTGAAGTAGTTTATAAGGCTTATAGAGTCTAAAAGATTCTGAATTTATGCTAAAAGATTTGTACAAACTGGGGAGAATTTACACAATTTACATTTGTAAATATATAATGTTGACATTAAAATGCAAAAATTATTATTACAATAAAACAAATGTTGTCTGAGCTTGATGGTCCTCAGTGGTGAGTTATTGTAGCTGTGGATTCCAGTTTCATGATGAGACGGACTTGAGCCACAAATTTAGTGGCTTGAGGGAAAAAAAGACTAAAAAAAATACTTGTAACTTAACTTTGAAGTTTTTATGATCACATCTGTGTCATAAATTTATGTAGTTTATCTGGATGTTAATAAATATGCTTTTAAAACGCATCCATGATTTGTGTAAATTCTTCTTCTTTTCCTTTCGAATGCAGCCTCAAGGGGGCACAAGCCAGTGTCCACCTTGTGCCGGTCCCAAGCCTGAATAAATGCAGAGGGTTGTGTCAGGAAGGGCATCCGACGTAAAACCTATGCCAAACCAAAGATGCGAATCATTCCTATGACTTCCATACCGGATCGGTCGAGGCCCGGGTTAACAACGACCGCCATCGGTACTGTTGACCTACAGGGTGCTGGTGGAAATTGGGCTACTGTTGGTCGAAGAAGGAGAGGAGGAAGGCGTGTCCGTAGGCAGAGAGAAAAGAGGAAAGGCAAGAGTCTAGGGATGAGAGTAGGGACTTTGAATGTTGGGACTATGACAGGAAAAGCTAGAGAGTTGGCTGACATGATGCAAAGAAGAAAGGTGGATATACTTTGTGTTCAAGAGACCAGGTGGAAAGGTAGCAAGGCTAGAAGCTTAGGAGCAGGGTTCAAGCTGTTTTATCATGGTGTAGATGGAAAGAGAAATGGAGTAGGAGTTATCTTGAAGGAGGAGTTTGTTAGGAATGTACTGGAGGTGAAGAGAGTGTCAGACAGAGTGATGAGCCTGAAGTTAGAAATTGAAGGTGTGATGTTCAATGTTGTTAGTGGTTATGCCCCACAGGTAGGATGTGAGTTAGAAGAGAAGGAGAAATTCTGGAGTGAGTTAGATGAAGTGATGCAGAGCATCCCGAGAGGCGAGAGAGTGGTGATTGGTGCAGATTTCAATGGACATGTTGGTGCAGGCAACAGAGGTGATGAGGAAGTGATGGGCAAGTTTGGCATCCAGGATAGGAACGCAGAAGGACAGATGGTGGTAGATTTTGCAAAAAGGATGGAAATGGCTGTAACGAATACTTTCTTCCAGAAGAAGCAGGAACATAGGGTGACTTATAAGAGCGGAGGTAGGAGCACACAGGTGGACTACATCTTGTATAGACGATGTAATCTGAAGGAGATCAGTGACTGCAAAGTAGTGGTAGGTGAGAGTGTAGCCAGACAGCATAGGATGGTGGTGTGTAGGATGACTCTGGTGGTGAGGAAGATGAAGAGGACAAAGGCAGAGCAGAGGACAAAGTGGTGGAAGCTGAAAAAGGAGGAGTGTTGTGTGGTTTTCAGGGAGGAGTTGAGACATGATTTGTGTAAATTAACTTTACAAATTATTACTCTGGTACAGAACACATTATGACTTGTTTAGGATTGAAACTCAAAGATTAGGACTTGGGACTTGATTTGGACTTGTCTTGATTTATTGACTTGTGAGGCTTGTCTTGACTTGGGACTTGCAGTGGAACTTGAGTATCAAGACGTTAACCTTACTTGTGAGTTAACAGTTAAAACTTGTTCTCACTGCTAGACTCTAATACTACATTTTCTACATTACAGTGTCTTTATTTGTGTAGTTTAGTTTAATTTATTTATTTAAACTTACAAAAAAAGAAAAACAAGAAAAATACAAAATTACATGAGCAAAAAAAAAAGGAATATGATGGACAAAATGCAAAAAACCCTCGGGGCTTTTAGGAGCATGCAGGTCACTGTTTAGAACAATCAGGAAAAGAAAATAAGAAAAAAGAAAAATAACTGATAAAATAATAGTAATTAAAATAAAACATTTGAGGTCTCTTAGAATAACTCTGCAAAGTATCAGACTCGAGGTGGAATTCGTAACATCTTTTTAAATAACCTGATGCACAGCGTTTGCACGGATGAACGGACGTCTGTGGGAATTTTGACCCTCGTGGCTCTCGGTTGTACGTCACTGTGTGTTGACGTGTGGTTCGGCTCAGAGCTGCTAGCTGAGCAGCTGCTGCAGCGAAGCTTTGACAGCTCGGCGTGTTTTATTTTATTTTTTAATAAGTACTTAAAGTTTTCATCATGGCAGCAGACTGGGAGGAAATCCGGCGGCTGGCTGCTGATTTTCAGAGAGCGCAGTTCGCTGAAACGGTGCAAAGGTAACGCAAAACGAGCTGCAGCTGCTAGCAAAAGCTAATGTTAAGCTAACTTCAGCCAGAGTATCGCTGCTAACTGCGCTTTGTTCCTAATGTGTGTCACAGCGAAATCTGGGATATTTTATTTATATATTTATTTTAATCAACAACTAAGAAATAAAAACAACTTTCAGCGTGTATAACTGGTACAGAAATGCTGTTTGTGCTACTTTTTCCTCCAACCTAACTCCAGGCTGTCAGAGAGGAACTGCATTGAAATTATTAGCAAACTGGTTCAAGACAAGAAGCTGGACGTGGTTCACACGCTGGACGGGAAAGAGTTCATCACCCCGGCTCAGATCAGCAGGGAGATCCGAGACGAGCTCTACGTCCACGGAGGTCAGCTCCACAAGCTCCATCTTAACGCTGCTGTCAAATAATGATTAGGCTTCTTAATGAGTAAGATTCAGCACCAAAAAGACATGCATGTGTGACACATCGAAGGAAAAATCAACTTAAAAGGTCTTAAAGTTGTGGGTAATATGCTGCAGGAAGCTGCTTATGTCATCCTTTTCCACATCCACATCCAGTCAATATTAAAATGATGTCAGCATAAGTTATGGCCTTTAATTTAACACTTATAGGATATTTTGGAGCAACACCATCATCAGAAACACACAGTGATGGATTATCTTTGAGAGGAATGTTTTACACTCTTCAGAGGAAATCCAGAGATTTACACCATCTGTGTCGAGGCTGAAGCTTGAAGCTGGCCCCACTAACACACTTTATGAATTTTTTCTTTTGTCACCCTTCTATATACACATCTAAAGAAATAAATCCATTTTATGAACATAATGTCAGCCAGAGAAATACTTTATGTTGACAGAACTTTTAGTAAAATAATTTCAGGCTGGATGTTGATGGTAGATGTTTTTTCTTCACAGGGCGGATCAACGTTGTGGAACTCCAGCAGGTGTGTTTCTGAGTGATCAATAACTGAGATAAGTCTCGTAAAAGTGAAAGTTTTGTCCTTTTCTACATATCAGCAAAAAGTTTAAGTATTGATGCATGTTCTTATTGTGATCATATTTCTTACAGATCATTAATGTGGATTTGGTCCATGTTGAAAGCAGAGCAGGTGACATAGTGAAGTCTGATAAAGGTGTTCGGTTTGTTCTGGGACAGCTTATCGATGAGTAAGTATGAGCTCTCATTTCATCTGTTTGCTCTCAGAAAATATCTCAACAGCAGATGTTCAGGATCCCCAGAGGATGAACCCTGACCTCCACCTGAGTTTTAGTCTTACGCCACTATTAGGTCAAAACCTCCACTTGTTAATAAAACAAATCCAAACCTAATGGATATATTGATATTAAACTTTACCAAACACATTCATGCTTCTGATCAGACAATGAATACATTTGTAATTTGAAATAAACTCTCACTTTTCGCTTCTGTAGAGAAAAATAAAAGTCCTACTTGAGGATTTATTGTATGGATTTATTATATGTTATTTATTATATGTTATATATTATAGGATTTGTTATATGTTTGTTTTGCAGGATGTTTATGAAAAGCTTTTGATTCCTTGTCGGCACGATGAAAGTGGCATTAAGACAGACGTTCAGCCTTGTAGCTAAAGACATTTGAGGTGTTTCTTGGATGGAGATTAAACCAAATATTAAAGAAAAAGCAGAAAAACATCCTTAATCCAAACTGTGAGTTGTTGTGTGTGGGAAGCTGTAATAGGCTAAAGCTCAAACACTGTGTGAAGCCTGAATGCATCGTGTTGCATTTGCTGCAGCTCATACCTGGACGGCATAGCCGAGGAGGTCAATGACAAACTGCAGGAAGCTGGTCTGATCAGCATGGCAGAACTCTGTAAAAGCTACGACCTTCCAGGAGGTTTCCTGACGGAGGTGAGTCAGAGCAGCCCAGACAGCTTCCTCTTCTCTGTCTTTTCTTTAAAAAAAAAACACATGAATAAAAGTAAAATGACTTGATGCTCTTTCATACATCTCAGGAGCTGTCAAAGCGTCTGGGGAAGCTGATCCAGGGAGAGATGGACCAGTACAACAAGGGCGTTATATTTACTCCAGCATTTGTTTCTCGCCACAAGGCTCGAATCCGAGGGCTTTTCAGCGCCATCACTCGGTGTGTTGAATTATTTTATTGGTATATTTCATACATAATCTTCTTAAAATGTCATAACTTTGCAAACTTACCTGTTGGGATTTATTCTTCAGGCCAACACCTGTCAGCGGCATGGTTGCAGCGTTTGGATTTCAGGAACATCTTCTGTACTGTAAGCAGATGCTGCTTTGCTGTTTGTTGCTGTGTTTTATAATAAGCTCTGTTTAAAGGACCATACCGTCCATTTTGCATGTTTGAGCCTAATATATTCAGTTTTCATACACGTAACGTTACTGACAATCATTTCCCAAAGGATAAAACCGTATTTCAGCTTTCCTGATATTTTGCTAAATCTCTTAATCTTTCTAAATCAAATATTCAAGTGATACACCCACCTTAAAAATCCATGTTTCTCCTGCTAATAGTTACACAGCCTTATGAAGTCACGGTCCTTTAAATTTTTCCATAAACGCAGGTCTTCTTTTGGGACTATATTCCCCGGTGGAGGCATACATTCACTCCACGCTTTTTATTGAGCTTAAACACTAAAATTACATAACTTCTAAAAAAACCTGAATACACGTCTTGTTGGTGATGATGGATTACCTATCCCAAGAACGTTTACAGTATCAACAAGTTGATTTTAATAGCAGAATGAACTGAAACCAATGGAGGTCTGGAAGGTAGGAAAAACATTTTTAATTCACCGCTCCAGTAGTATGCTTTGGAAATGATTGATGTAACGTTACACGTATGAAAACTGAATATATTAGGTTCATACATGCAAAATGGGTAGTATGGTCCTTTAATGTCGGCTCAGCGATGTGTTTTCTGGTTTCACAGCCGTCTTGGAGGAGTTGGTGAATAGCGGACGCCTCAAAGGTTCAGTGGTTGGAGGGCGGCAGGACAAAGCCACGTACATCCCTGATATTTACGCCAAAACACAAAACGTCTGGGTGGATTCTTTCCTGCAGCAGAACGGATACTTAGGTACGTTAAAAAATGACCTTCCATAACTTTATTCTTCATTCTTTAGATTGCTGCTGTTCTGCTGTTGGTTTCTGATGAAGTGTGAAGGTGGAATCTCGTCTCGTCGTGTATTTATTGTATCTCAGCCCCCTTGCGTCTTTTTTTTTTTTGTTTTTTTCAGAGCGCTGCTGTAAAGCCTTAGAGTTTTACGTCTTTAATTCCCAAACTCTTCTTACTTTGTGTTTCCATGCAGAGTTTGACGCTTTGATCCGGCTCGGGATCCCCGACCCCCCGAGCTACATCAAAAAGCGCTTTAAGTCCAGCGGCCTGCTGTTCCTCAGAGCCGCCTGCGTGGGGAAACTCCTGGTGGATCAGGTGGAGGCGTCGGTGGAGGAAGCCGTCAGCTCCGCCACGTGGACAGACATACAAGTAAAAACATTTCCACGCACGGCCTCACGCCCAGGTCTCACCTGTACCAACTTCCTGTTATTATTCTAAACATATCTGATATGTGTGTTTCCACGGTTTAGATCTGAAACAACCTGCATGAGTCTAGTTTCTGAGGCGGAGATTAATGAAACGCCGCAATGAACACAAACGAGATAAACTATGGCATCTTTAAAGGACCATACCACCCATTTTACATGTTTGAACCTAATATGTTCAATTTTCATACATGTAACGTTACTGACAACCATTTCCCAAAGCATACTACTGGAACGGTGAATTAAAAATGTTTTTCCTACCTTCCAGACCTCCACTGGTTTCAGTTCATTCTGCTATTAAAATCAACTTTTCTGGTTCTGCTGATGTAGCCGATCCTGCCGAGCTGTCTGTCGATGGAGGACGTTGGGATGGTGATAAACCAGGCGATGAGGAACGTTAACGTGCAGGATGCTGCCAGGGTGCTGGGAGGAACTGTGGTCGTCAGCGAGAAATTCATCGGCAGCTGCCTTTCTCTGTTTGATGAGTCCATGCGGCAGAAAGCTCAGAAGGTTTGTAAAAGAAAAATAAAACCAAACCAGCCTCTGATGCTTCAGTCTGACACGCTTCATTGTCTGATGATGTGTTATCAGGAAGTCAAGAACAATCCAGTTTTTCTGATTACTGAGGAGGATGTGAAGCAGGCGTCCATGCTGACGGAGAGCGCGGCGCCCTCCAAGAAGGAAAAGAGGGAGGCCGAGCGCAGGAAGAAGGCCTCAGGTTAGTTTAAAGGCCGTGAAGGTGGTTTGACATGTTTCAGCACATCAGCGTGTCAAACTGTTGAATGCAAGCATGTTGTTGTATGTTGCTCCATTTCCTGAAGGCAGCATGATGTCTCTACATCAGATTCAGCTTCTGCTGTCATAGTTTTCTTCTTCATGGATCAAATGATGCTATGNTTTTTTTTTTTTTTTTTTTTGTCCCCCCCATGTAAGAACATGGTTCTTACATGAGCTTTGTTCATACATTTGTTTTGGTTGTATATTTTTCTGAGTAAAATTGATCCAAACTCAAGGATCCTCATTCCATATTTGTTCATCTTATTTAGTTTTACCATAGGAAACTACTTCCTGTTTGGATTTTCTGACCAATAAGCAGAGAGAGTGTTGTCACATGACTTTTGCTGATATATTTTGGTTTGGAATATTTTCAACACAATTCAAGAAACAAACTCCAGATCTGAAATCAGCCTCAGTGTTTTTTTTTTTTTTTTTNGTTTTTTTTTTTTTTTTGATATTTGAGAGGTTTTCTGTTGAGTTTCTCTCCTGAAGATTAAATATCATCTGTTCATTATTTTTTGCCAGAGGGCAGCGGCAGCATGAAATCCGGCGGCGGAGGCAACGCCAGGGAGATCAGGATTCGGAAAACCAAGAAGAAAGGGAGGAAAGATGAGGACAGCGATGAAGAAAATGGACCTTTGCAGCAAAGTATACTTGCAGCCATGTTTAATCTTCACGGGAACATAATGTCTCTGTATGCACATTAAGCGTGTTCACCCAATCATTTTACTGCAACAGGAGCTTAACGGCTGCTGGTACAAATCTCTCCCCTGAGTTGTTAAGCTTGTTTCATGTGAGACACAGGTAACTGTAGAGGCCCTGAGAGACTAATTAGGTCCTGTTTTACCTTTGCTAAGATCGCAGTAAACAGAGTGAAGTCTCCTTTATGGCCCAGGAGGAGATTGCAGCCATTTTGGAGCAACGAGTGAGCGACTGCCCGGAGGAAGTCCTCTCTGAGCTGGCAGAGCATTTAGTAAGGTAACAAGCAGCTTTTCATCAAAAGTTTCCTCTGGTTTCACTTTTTCTAACATTAAAAGAAAAGTAAAATTGATAAGTGGGTTTCTCTGTGTTTTCCTTCTGACGTTTTATTTTCTCTGCAGGCCGCTGACTAAAAGCTACCAGGAGGTTCTGAGGACGGTGTTCATGTCCTCCACCAGCTCTGCGTCAGGAGTCAACAAAAAGAGGAGCATGAAGGAGCTGCAGGAGGAGATCGCCAACCTCTACAACAACATCCGACTCTTTGAAAAAAGCACCAAGTGCTTCTCAGGTAAAGAACGACTCCTTTCTGCCAACCTGGTGTTAAGCTCCGCCCATCTGATGACCCACCTGCTTCTCTGCCGGGAGCTGAGCAAACGATGCAATAACGTGATATCATGTTTAACACTTTCCGGATTTAACCACCGGCTCATACATATATGTATATATACTGTATATGTATAAATAAAATTTAACACCCCACTGAGCTGGTCTGCAGTTAAAGGACCATACCACCCATTTTGCATGTTTGAGCCTAATATATTCAGTGTTCATACATGTTACGTTACTGACAATCATTTCCCAAAGGATAAAACCGTATTTCAGCTTTCCTGATATTTTGCTAAATCTCTTAATCTTTCAAAATCAAATATTCAAGTGATACACCCACCTTAAAAATCCATGTTTCTCCTGCTAATAGTTACACAGCCTTATGAAGTCACGGTCCTTTAAATTTTTCCATAAACGCAGGTCTTCTTTTGGGACTATATTCCCCGGTGGAGGCATACATTCACTCCACGCTTTTTATTGAGCTTAAACACTAAAATTACATAACTTCTAAAAAAACCTGAATACACGTCTTGTTGGTGATGATGGATTACCTATCCCAAGAACGTTTACAGTATCAACAAGTTGATTTTAATAGCAGAATGAACTGAAACCAATGGAGGTCTGGAAGGTAGGAAAAACATTTTTAATTCACCGTTCCAGTAGTATGCTTTGGGAAATGATTGTCAGTAACGTTACATGTATGAAAACTGAATATATTAGATTCAAACATAAAAAAATGGGTGGTATGGTCCTTTAAATCCAGCTTTACTTTTGCATCATTCCAGTGCCACTTTTACTGAATTTCCTCTTAAAGTTTTCATTCTGCAGCTTCGTTAGTATTGAGTTAGACAGGAAGCTGAGATGCCGTTACTCGCTGCATTTCGCCTCCTGACATCACAGTTTCTTCGCTCCAGACCAGCTCGTTTTTTTCCAGCCAATCAGCAGCATTTTTGTGGTGAAAACACAGTGTTACAACGATCTAAGTGGTCTCAGGTAAAATTAAAAACCACCTTAACAGAGATGCTTTGATGCTGCAGATGAAACTCAGGTTTACATCACCAAACACGTTCTGAAGACGGTGTGCACGGATGTCACCAACATCCTGGTGAACTTCCTGGCTGCCGACCTGATGATGTCAGTGGAGAATCCAAGTTCCATCACCAACGAGGCGAGTTTCTCTTTGAACAGAATGACCTGTTAAATGCATCATCAGTTTTTATTCTGAGGCTTTTATTCTGAAGTTTTTATTCTGTAGTTTTTATTCTGAAGGTTTTATTCTGAGGTTTTTATTAAGAATAAAAGCCTCAGAATAAAAACTACAGAATAAAAACCTCAGAATAAAAACTTTAGAATAAAAACCTCAGAATAAAAACTTCAGAATAAAAACTACAGAATAAAAACCTCAAAATAAAAAGAATAAAAACTTAATAAAAACCTGAGAATAAAACTTCAGAATAAAAACCTCAGAATAAATACTCTTTTTATTTTGAGGTTTTTATTCTGTAGTTTTTATTCTGAGGCTTTTATTCTGAGGTTTTTATTCTGAAGTTTTTATTCTGAGGCTTTTATTCTGCAGTTTTTATTCTGAGGCTTTTATTCTGAAGTTTTTATTCTGTAGTTTTTATTCTGAGGTTTTATTCTAAAATTTTTATTCTGAAGTTTTTATTCTGAGGTTTTTATTCTGTAGCTTTTATTCTGAGGTTTTTATTCTGTAGTTTTTATTCTGAGGTTTTATTCTAAAATTTTTATTCTGAAGTTTTTATTCTGAGGTTTTTATTCTGTAGCTTTTATTCTGAGGTTTTTATTCTGTAGTTTTTATTCTGAGGTTTTCATTCTAAAGTTTTTATTCTTTTTATTCTGAGGTTTTTATTCTAAAGTTTTTATTCTTTTTATTCTGAGGCTTTTATTCTGTAGTTTTCATTCTAAAGTTTTTATTCTTTTTATAATGAGGCTTTTATTCTGAAGTTTTTATTCTAAGGCTTTTATTCTGAGGTTTTTATTGAAATGTGTTCGTGTCCTGTTAACTCTGATCTGTTCCTTCAGGTCAGATTAAAGATTTTGGGGAAGCTGGCAGAGGAAACCAAAGCGCCGCTCATGAAGCTTCATAACAGCCTGAACGGCAAAGTAAGACTCTTTTCTTTCTGCTGCGTCGTCAGCATGAACGTGTTGGTGGAATGCTTAAACTTTGTTTTATCTTCTACAGACCATCGAAGACTTTCTGATGAACCTAGAAGCCTGTGCAGAAGTGTGTGGATTCATGCTGAAGAAGGGTGACAAGAAAAAAGAGAGGTAACGAGAAAAGCTGTTTATCGCTGATCTGGTTTAGTTTGATACAGATCATCGATAAATACATGTAGATAAAAACCTTGAAACTGGTTTAGTCTTTAAAATGTTTCATGACTCATTTGAGTCGGTACTGGTCACATGGGAGGAGAGTTTGAGTCCCGCAGTGATCAGATACAAACTACTCTGAAATGTTAGGACATGCTGTACAATAAATCTGATTAAAATGATTAAACTGCAAAAAGCTGCAATGTAGGCGGCATAATCTAGATTATGCCTGACGGCCCATGTCTTCTACATGCAGACGTGTGTTAACAGCTGAAACACTGAGCTTTAAGGAGTTTTAAGGTGTGTATCACCTGAACATTTGATTTTGAAAGATTAGCAGATTTGACAAAATAACATGAAAACTAAAATCCAGTTTTATACTTTCAAAAATATTTGGCAGTAACACAACATGTACATGGATAGTATTTATTGGGTTCAAACGTAAAACCACTGTCCTTTAAGATCAGGAAAAGTTTTTTTTTTTTTACAGTTTTAAGCTGTATGATTTCTAAACTGTGTGTGTGTGTGTGTGTGTTCTGCAGACAGGCTCTGTTTGTGCACCGTCAGGCTCTGATGCAGCAGCTGCAGCAGGCGGAGGATGCGGCTCTGGTGCTGCACCTGACCAGCGTGCTGCTGTTTCAGGCCAGCACACATTGCATGCTGCATGCGCCCGGACGCTGCGTGCCACAGATCATCAGCACGCTCACGGGACGCATCACGCCGGTACGCCTGCTGCTCACAAGGCCAAAATGTCAGGTCACCATATGTGTATTAGATTTAAAGGAGCATGCCACCAGTTTACACGTTAAACTCTGTCTGCTGGTCAGCTGGATAACGGCTGCAGAAATGACCTCCGTGATGTCATGGAGGTAATTTCTGCACTGGTGCCACATGTGTGAAAAACAAACATGGATAAACAAAGTCCCTTAAAGGACCATACCGGTGAATTATCAGGAAATGGGATATAAAATTAAAAGTTTAACAAATCTATAAAATATATGAATTTTTAAGCGCTCTCTCTCTCTCTCAGGAGCAGCAGCAGCTGCTGTTGTCCTATCAGTCTCTGGTTGTGAAGCAGCTGGTGAGTCGGTCCAGGAAGCAGCAGGAGGACGGAGACAAAGCGGAGGAGCAGGAGGAGGAGGCGCAGGACGTCCGCAGACAGCTGCTGTCTCTGACGCCACAGGTGAAGGATCTGGTGTCCCAGAGGAAGACATCGGTGACGGAGGAGTGAACAGACATGTAGAAAACATACGTGAGACGTTTCTGATGGTCGGACACGTTCAGATAAAAACGTTTAACAGCGATCAGACAAATATTAATGTGGTATTTTTGTTAATTATCCATCTGACTAAATTCTAAACTATTTAATATTAATTCCTGTGAAATGTCTCCCTGATCGCTGCTTCATTATTGTGAAAATCCTCAATGAGTTTCTGATTTCCATGAATTTATTAAAAGTCACTCTGTCCCATTGAAAAGCTTGTGCTGTTATTTTGTAAAGTTCTTCATTCTTAAAGGACCATACTGATAATTTTGCATGTTTTAGCACAATAAGTACAACACTTACACTTGCTATAGTCTTTTATACACTTACTATAG
>VXCM01005153.1:0-36793 GCA_014773175.1 Lucifuga dentata
TCTGTATCAAGTCACGGCGCCTCACATCGCCACCTAGTGGACAGAGTGTTAACCCTCCAGATCAACGTTAATTACAGAGTACGTACACAATTCCGCTCACGACGCGCTACATGAGCGTAAGCGTAGTTAGCGTGAAGTATAAGTGAGGCTTTAGATGTAATTGTTGTAGGACATTAAACTGACTTGTTGACTTGTCAGTTTTATATGAAAGGATCAGATGGCAGACGTACAAACGGCAGCAAAAGCTTGTTCTGCAGGCCGTTCAACGCTTCATCAGTAGGAAACCGTGTTTCACAATGTCCACACTGGAAGTAGGGGTGAAAAGCCGGTGGGGAGGGAATGCACACACATTTCTGTTTTTGTAATCTCAACATGATTAATCATATAAGCTTCAACAATAACAATACACAGGTTCACTTTAGGAGAAAGGACTTCTGTGTCTCCACTCGATTACAAATGGGGATAGCGTGCACAGTTTCACTTTCTCTTCTCTCTCTGTGGGACACGGACGCAAGTCATTAAAATCACAGCAATGACACACATCAGGCTAAATAAGCGCTGTCGAGGCTGAAGCTCGTTCATAGAACTTCCTAACGAGGCCACCATGTGTGTGTGCATATGTGTCTGTGTGTGTGGTGCATGTGTGTGTGTGGAAGTGTGAGGAGTGGGTTGATGTTAGCATGTTAGTTAGCACCCCACAGGTGGTAATAAGTTCTGCAGCAATAAAGAAAGTTCCTGTACTTCCTGACCTGAAGCGGGAAACGCAAACACACTAACATCAATGCTAATGGACCATTTCAGTGACATTTAGCTTGTTGGCTTTAGTGGAGGTATGAGCTCTCTGTGTTCCTTCTTTTAGTTTTTGTTTTTTTAATTTCAAATGATGAACTTTGCACTTTGAATCTGAAAAAGAAGACTGTTTACAAAATCAGTAAAATAGAATAGCATTTGTTTTCTATGTATTGTATTAAACACAACATGGTGGCTGTGACTCCAGCACCTTAAGATATATGAAGCCTCACCCTGTTCGGGCAAAGTTGGCCCAGTATCTCATCATGCGTCAGCTGAATTTCTCCTCCTCTTAAGGTTTAGAACATCATTATTAGCATAAGTAATGCTAGTAGCATAAGTAATGCTTAGTAGCTTAACTAACACTAGTAGCCCAAGTAATGCAAGTAGCAAGAGTAACGCTAATAGCATAAGTAGCACTATTAGCATAAGTAATACTAGTAGCATAAGTCATGCTAGTTGTATAAGTAATCCTAGTAGCATAAGTAATGTGAGCAGCATAAGTAATGCTAGTAGCATAAGTAGCATAAATAACACTAGTAGCATAAGTAGCACTATTAGCATAAGTCACGCAAATAACATAAGTAATACTAGTAGCATAACTAACACTAGTAGCATAAGTAATGCTAGTAGCATAAGTAACACTAGCAGCATAACTAACGCTAGCAGCATAACTAATGGTAGTAGCATAAGGAACAATAGAAGCATAAGTAACACTAGTAGCACAAGTAGCACTACTAGCATAAGTAATACTAATAGCATAAGTAATGCTAGTAGCATAAGTAATACTATTATAGCATAAGTAACGCTAGTAGCATAAGTAACGCTAGTAGCATAACTAATGCTAGCAGCATAACTAACACTAGTAGCATAAGTAATGCTAGCAGCATAAGTAATGCTAGCAGCATAAGTAATGCTAATAGCATAAGTAACACTAGTAGCATAAGTAATGCTAGTAGCATAAGTAATACTATTATAACATAAGTAACGCTAGTAGCATAAGTAACGCTAGTAGCGTAACTAATGCTAGCAGCATAACTAACACTAGTAGTATAAGTAACGCTACTAGCATAACTAACACTAGTAGCATAAGTAACACTACTAGCATAAGTAACGCTACTAGCATAACTAACGCTAGTAGCATAAGTAATGCCAGTAGATAAATTCTGTCTGATGTAGCGTGACTACTCGACTACGGAAAGCGTAGAAGACCAAACCTGTATTAAAAACAACATGGCGGCTGTGACTCTGACACCTTCAAGTTTAGATGTTTAGCATTTTGGCTTTAAAAGCAAAATAACACAAACGAGCTGACAAAACTAAGAACATTTACAAAATATGTAACTCAGAAGTAAAATTTTGTAGCAACACAATGAATTTGTGGAATCGCTTGAGGAGGCGTCACACCGCCGCCGTGAAGTCTGCAGGATGATACCTGAAGACAGATGACGTAGAAAATGCATCGACCTGCGAGCTGCATCTGCCTCACCTCCAGCCAAAAAANGAAGACAGATGACGTAGAAAATGCATCGACCTGCGAGCTGCATCTGCCTCACCTCCAGCCAAAAAAGCCAGTCATTACTATTGTTATAGAGGATATGTGTCCTTACAGCGTCGCCGTGACAACTAGGGATTTAGGAACATTCTTCAAATCCTGGAATCATGGAACACTGAGCCACCTGACAACACGTGAGTCAGGCGGCTACACAAAGCTTCATGTGGAGGTCAAAGACCGTCAGAGCCCAAAGGTCAAAGTTCAGCCTGAACCTGTTTCCTTTAATACACTCATTAATTTTTCAACATTGATTTTGGAAGAATGTCTTCACTTTTTTAGACAATAATGTAAATTTAGAAGACAAAACCCGAACAAAATTTTACAGAATTTAACAGAATCAAACCGAATCAAATCGAATCGGGGCTTTGAAAATCGAAATTTAATCGAATCAAAAGGTCAGAATCGATATCCAGCCCTATCTGCCAGGGAATAGTCGCATGAAATGAGACAGTTTTTACCAGAGAAACTAAAACGGCCATGCCTTCTACCTGAGGACATCCGTGTTAGCAGGTGAAACATCGAAGTTTAAGGGAGCGTATCACCTGAACATTCTGAAAGATTAGAGGATTTGGCAAAATAACAGTGAAACTAAAACACGGATTTATATTTTGGTAAATGTTTGGCAGTAATGTGGCGTGTAGTGCATAGTATAATTCTTTAAGAAAGCTGATTTCAGACGTGGTTGGGTTTTTTTGTCGATATATGAAGCCTCACCCTGTTCGGGCAAAGTTGGCCCAGTATCTCATCATGCGTCGGCTGAATTTCTCCTCCTCCAAAGTGTAGTTGAGTCTCTTCTCCAGCGGCAGGCCGAAGACAAACTCGATCTCGTAGCCATGGATCACACCCATCCACTCCGGCCAGGCCAGGTTAGAAGCCCGGTGATCAAACAGGTAAAGGTAGACCCCTCCTTTAGGAGCAGCAGGAGGACAGAAGGAAGAGCAGATATTTGATGTTGATGCTATTCTGCTATGCAAATGTTTCTTCGTTTGCATAAAACAGTCTCTGCATTCAGTCTCTGCAATGTTAGCTCATTCTTAAATATTTTGTAATGTAGGATAGAACGACCACGACCATCATGAAGGTGTTGTTATCAGGCGTGTTTCAGGTAAAATGAAGATCAGCATGTTGACGTGCTGTCAGATACAGCAACATGTTGATGCATGTTCTTCTGATGCATGCCTCTACACATTTATTTTTATAGGGTTTGGATTTAATATCTGGCAACACACACACACACACACACACACACACACACACACATTACCTTGGGAGTTTCCTCCACTGTTCATCAGTCCAGAGTTGGCTCCTCCCCCCATGTTAGCCTTGAGAGCATTGTTCTGGGCGTACGAGCGAGCAAAGTGAACCAGCGGGCAGATGACATTGTGGTCACCCACAATGTCGTCCATGGCGTTGCGGTTCTTCACACCGTTGTTCTCATCCATCCAGTCGGTATACTGCAGCACCACGGCCTCCAGACCGATGTCGTTGGCGTGGGGAACGCTCAGCTTCACGCCTGGCAGGAAGCATTACAACATTCCACCTCACTGATATACACAAGGTACTGCAGCAAAAACATCAAACATTCAATAAGTACAGCCTGAATGGCTGAGAAAAAGCTACGGAATTTATATTTATTCAAAACTGTAAAATAAAACTTATGAAATGCTACAAATAAATTAATTATACAGTGTAATAATTACTAATTTATGCCTACTTTTGTCCCTATACACCTGAACGTTTGTCTAGAACGAATTGAAACCACCTCCTCTATGTTTTTCTGAAGTTTGTCTGCATCAGCAGGTTCTTTTTATGCAGCTAGTACCGAACATTTAATGACTGGTAGCTAACATGTGGAGGCTAGCAGCTAACATGAAGAAGCTAGTAACAAACATGTGGAAGCTAGTAGCTAGCATGTAGAGGCTAGTAGCTAACATGTGTAGGCCAGTAGCTAACATGTGGAGGCTAGTAGCTAACATGTGGAGGCCAGTAGCTGACATGTAGAAGCTAGTAGCTAACATGTGGAGGCTGGTAGCTAACACATGCACGCTAGTAGCTAACACATGGAGACTAACAGCTAACATGTGGAGGCTAGTATCTATTATATGGAGGCTAGTAGCTAACATGTGGAGGCTAGTGGCTAACATGGAAACTTATAGCTAACATGTGGAGGCCAGTAACTAACATGTGGAGGCTAGTATCTATCATGTGGAGGCTAGTAGCTAACATGTGGAGACTAGCAGCTAATATGTGAAGACTAGCAGCTAACCTTTGGAGGCTAGTATCTATCATGTGGAGGATAGTATCTATCATGTGGAGACTAGTAGCTAACATGTGAAGGCTAGTAGCTATCAGGTGGAGGCTAGTAGCTATCAGGTAGAGGCTAGTAGCTAACATGTGGAGGCTAGTAGCTAACATGTGGAGGCTAGTAGCTAACATGGAGACTTATAGCTAACATGTGGAGGCTAGTAGCTATCATGTGGAGGCTAGTAGCTAATGAGGTTAGTAGCTAACCTGGAGACTAGCAGCTAATATGTGGAGACTAGCAGCTAATCTTTGGAGGCTAGTAGATAACATGTGGAGACAAGCAGCTAACAAGTGGAAGCTAGTCGATAACATGTGGAGGCTAGTAGCTAACATGTGGAGACTAGCAGCTAACCTTTGGAGGCTAGTAGCTAACATGTGGAGGCTAGCAGCCACAGAGCAGAGGAGTGGAAAAGAAAAGAAAGAACAATGAAGACAAATGTTGTAATCTCTGGAAGTGAATGCTGTCTGATTAATTAATTATTGATGAATGGATGCTAAGCTTATGACCATTATTTCAACAATACGGCTTCTTCTGTTTAATAAATAATGCGAGACACGAGGGTGCAGTTCACCGTTTGCTTTTCAGGCTACAGTTTTACAAAAGATGAAGAAGATTTGATGCTACATTCTGAGCTAAACTGATGTTGCCGTGCTGAGAAAGAAGAGGTAAAACTGAAGCTGTGCTCAGTTGATAGAAGTGTTTATCAGGACTGACTGCTGTCACATGAGCAGCAGAGATTTACGTGAAGATATGGAGAACTTCACGCTCCAGCGGACACGTTGGTGGACACATGGAACCACGCCGTGCATACATGATGACTAGCCGACTGAGTCACGTGTCCAAGACACCTGGAAAAGGTTCCACTACATTTGACTGCCATTCTTATGGCATTTCCACCAATGCAGAACAGGTTCGCAAACCTAATTTGGATCAATTCAAAGCATTTTGTCAAAAAAAAGAAGATTTGGAAGAAAGTTGGTTCCCATTCTGAACAAGGAAACAGCAGGACCAGAAGTGGGATCCGTGACAACATCATAAGTGGGCGTGTATGATTCTGCACAGGATTTACATTGTTGGCCCTGCCTGCTCACGTTCACAATACTGCCCCTGTGGTTTCTGTAGGTACCGCATCTCACGTAGCGTCACGTTAATTCTGGATGATGCGCACAAATGAAATGCTAAAAACGAATGAGATGCTAAAAACGGGTGGCAGCCATCTTATGTATGCGTAGTAAATGTGAAGTATAAATGAGGCTTTAGAGTGTTTTTAGTAACAAGAAGTTTCTATAAGTTTCTGCTGCTACCCTTCCCCCACAGTTCTGTGCTTCTATGAAGGAAAATGTCTGTTTATATGCCCACACTGTCCACACACGATGGGTATCACTCTCTCCTGATACCAGCACCGTACTCTCTCCAGCATATCTGTGCGGTTGAGGTGAGTGACCTTCACCTTCCAAGAAGTCCTCTCTGGAGATGAGGCTCTCGTTGTCCTTGCTGAAGCCCGGCGCACCGTACAGCAGGAAGTAGGAGCCCTCGTCCTGGTTGACGCCCAGTAGGATCTGAGTGTCTTTAAAGTTGCCTGAGCTCAGCATGGCCTCCGGCATGTCGGGCAGAACCTCCCCATCCACGACAGGAACAAAGGAAAAACGGAAGAGGGCTGACCACGGCAGCACCTGCTCGCAACAGGAAGAGCGATCGTTAATGCACAGCACAGAAACGAAACACGCATCAAACGCTTCATCCAGCTGAATCCATATGAGTCGTGTATCGTGACTCCTGAAGCAGCCAGTCATCAAATATTGTTCTCTATTTGTCACAGCTGACCACTGTGACCACTATTTTGTCTGTGCAGCAGGTGAATCATATGTGACCCATAAGATCAACCTGATAATATTTTTAAGCAGCTTCAGAAATTTGGTTTCCAGTTGACACTTTGGGTGTTTTCATACCCATAGATTGTTTGCTCTGGTCTGAATCAGGGACTAAATTGTTCCAAAGTTGCATTTATCTCTTGGTTTGGTTCAGTTTCACACAGGAAAACATCCAATCAGACCAAAATCTATCAGCTAAAGTCATGTGACAACACTCTCTCTCTGCTCATTGGTCAGAAAGAAACTCCAAACAGGAAGTAGTTTCTACAGTGTCAAAGTAAATCAGAGTAACAAAGATGAATGTGGATCCTTTCCTAGTCATAGCATCATTTGATCCATGAAGAAGAAAACTATGACAGCAGAAGCTGAATCTGACTTCAAGACAACGTGTGGAAAACCACATGCTGCTTCACATGATGTGAAGAAGACGTGCTGCCTTCACACGCTGAACAGGAGAATGGAGCAACATGCTGACAACATACAAGCACACGCTAACCTTAGCTAAGATTGACGTTTCCACCTTTAAAAGCATTCGTTTGATTTGATCATCAAAGATGGAGTTTCAGACACCAAATCTATTTGATCAGTTCCTTGCTTGTGTTGTCGTATACCTCAGGTTTGGATTAAAGAGTGCCAAATGATTTGATAGAAATGAAAAGATAGTTATAAAAACGTCCTTTGTTACCAAACGGACAGCTGCATTCCCTCCTGAAGCTGCTCTAACAGAGGATGGACTGACGTTCATCTTACCTGCCACTCCTGGTCGATGAGTTCCTGAGGAGATTTACCACGGAGACAGTCCACCAGCTCTGTGTCGTTCCCCCCATTGCAGCCCACCAGTTTGCCCAGCAGGGTGGCCCGTCTGCGGGCCTCAGCGGGGTTGACGGAGGCCCAGGGGCAGTTGGGGACCCCACTCTGGAGGATGGCCCTGGTGAAGGTAGGTCGGCTGTCTGGAGACAAGAGGTGGAATCCCACTGAAGCACCACCAGCACTCTCACCGAAGATAGTCACCTGCAGAATGAAGAATTTAACCAATTAAGAATATATTAATTGGATAACATAAGTACTTTGTGTATTATGTCTGTAGCCTGAGCCTTTAAAACTATAATTTCTCCCATACATGTTCAGCGTATTTTCAGACCTGTAGAACATTTGCTCTGGTCTGAATCAGGGACCAAACCGTTCCAATCTATTTACCGCTTCATTTTGTTCAGTTTCACACAGTCAAATATCCAGTCAAACCAAAATCTATCAGCTAAAGTCATGTGACAACATACTCTCTGCTCATTGGTCAGAAAGCAAATCCAAACAGGAAGTAGTTTCTATGGAGTCAAAGTAAATCAGATGAACAAAGATGAATGTGGATCCTTTCCTAGTCCTTTCCTAGCATCATTTGATCCATGAAGAAGAAAACTATGACAGCAGAAGCTGAATCTGACTTTGTGTGGAAAACCACATGTTCATCTGAACACGTGTTAGCTAAGATTGATGTGTTTCCACCTTTAACAGCATCTTAATGAATACCTAAGCATGTCTGCTTCTAATCAATCAATAGATCAATAGATTGATCTGTAGTTGGTCCAGAAGTAGTGAGGATCATGTTCAGACCACTCCAGAGTTTGTCTGGAACGAACTGAGGCCATCTCCTCTAAACGGTCTGTGTAGTTGTTTTGGTCCGAACTCAGCTGTGATCGCTGTGTTCAGACCACAAACTATCAGCACAATCCGACTGAACCGGATCAAACCACGCAGGTGTTAAAACCCCCTCAGACAGGCTACAGGAAGAAGCTGACGGTGGTGTCACCGATTGATGAATTCACACTTACCAACATCAGTGGGACCCAGAGGCTCCCATCGAGGGCTGATGTCTGAATGTCCAGTCTGCTCCAGAGTTTAGTTTTTGTTGCTGTCATTGCAGAAAACTCTGCTTCAGACAGGTGAGACATGGGAAATGGAAACTGTTTTAATAGCTTTTGTTGCTACGTTGCAATATTCCGCTTTGACTTTGATCCAGATGCACAGCACAGAGCGACCGTCAAAAATGTTTTTCAGTCCACCGTCATTTGCGATCTTAATTTTTTCTTCAACTGTATTAAAGCTCAAATTTGAATCATGCTCAGTTACACCTTATCTATAGGTTAGGATGTATTTCCAGCTGTTTTTTCTGTGTGCCTTTGAGTGTGAATGTTTTTTCTTTGTCGGGTTGTGGCCCGGTGGCCCCGCTTATTGCAGATCTCTGATCTATGTGACCCATATGTTAAGTAGAAAGAAGAACAAACCCAGAAATGGAGATCCCAGCACTGAAGTGTGCAGTGGTCATGAATGTGTGAGAACCATGAATGCCAGGACAACAGTTCATTCAACAGGTATTCAATAGTGAGAAGCTAACCTGTTTGGGGTTTCCACCAAAGAAGTGGATGTTGTCCTGTACCCACTGCAGCGCCATCCTCTGGTCCAGCAGCCCCACGTTACCAGGAGCCTCCGATGAGCCATGCAGAGCCAGAAAGCCAAAGGCACCGATCCGGTAGTTCATAGAAACCACGATGACGGTCTCACTGTGAGCCAGGTAACGGCCATCATACACATCCAGGGATGATGAACCGCTGTAGAAACCTGCAAAGGGTTAATGTTATATTATGTTCATAACTGTTTTTATCAGGAAACATCTGCAGGCCGCAGGAAGATTCTCATTTTCACCTCATGTCATTTAGAATGCTGAAGGATTATATTTTCCATACAAGTGCTCATCTTAACTTCAGTATTATTTTTTAGCAGCAATTAATCCATAATTTTTAGTTACAATTAACTATTATTAATAAAACCTGAGTTAATTTATCATGACATTATTGTGACACAGCGGCCGGAGGCGAAGGAGATCGACGTAAAACTGTTTAAACCATAAAGTTTATTAGTGTCACCAAAGGGGTCCTGCAAAACTCCTTAAAGGACCTTACTGGTGATTTTGCATGTTTGAGCTTGAGCCCAATAAAAAGGAAAACAAGACGGCAGCAGCCAATGGCATGTTGGCAGCACTCTTTGCTTATGCTTTTATCCCAACTTTCATGGCTACATGTCTGTCCTTGGTCTCGCCTTTTACCAACATTATCAACCTTTCAGTTTCACAAGGAGACTTATCTAATTTGCACAGAAAACTTTACAGTTTCAAAATGAAAAGTTAGTTGTAACAAGTTTTTTGCATTAATTAAAAATAAACAACTGCATTATCCATGTTTGGTAAGTACGCACCCACTTTTAATAGCATCACTGAAAGTATCTCAGGAACAACCTCCTGCCTTCAAATCACCTTCTAGATCACATGATAACTTAACTGTCCAACATGTTTAGAATCACAGCAGTTAACCTGAGAACTGAAATAAAAGCAGCTGATTGGTCCTTCAGACTGTAAGTGAAGTCAAAGGCAGCAGCACGGGTTCAAAGACCTTCCAAAACAAGTCCATCACAAAGTTGTGGAAGGACCCTCATCAAGTGATAGAAACAGATTTCCAAGGCTTTGAATCTACCTGGAAGCTCCATTAAGTCCATCATTCAGAAGAGGAAAGTGCAGCACCTGATGAAATCAGGACGTCCATCAAAGCTACGAGAAAGCTGTGTTTGACAGATCTCGGAACTCAGATTTTTCCAACTTCTTACTTGGAAAAATGTGTTGGAATGGCACTTGAAAGTCGGAGCTCCGGCTGGGAAACCCGGACAAAATTATCTACTCTGACTTACTGAGTATGATGTCAAATGGCAGCACCGTGGAAGCGAGCTTTGTGAACGGAAATGATCAGCTAAAAGGCAAATAAAGTATTTTTTCTTGCATGAAATTTAAAGAAAAAGGTCAGAATATATCGCCAAGTTAACTATCTATTTTGTATAATAACTGCCATTGATGCGTAAGTGTAAATAATTTCATAATATTACTTCTCTGCACAAAGTTTAATACCTGTTGTGATTAATATCATTGTAAAACAACACAACCAAACAGTCCTGTAGTCTGACTTTACTTTAGTTAGCATTTATTACGAAGTTTAATTAATTGTACAGTATTTATTGGTGTTCAGCTATGCTTTTTTGCTTAAAATTTGGCTGGAACGGTTTGAGGTTGGAATTTGGAGCTTCCAACTGGGAAAAATTCGACTTCCAAGGTCTGCCAAATGCAGCACTAGAAAGACCTGCAGGGTTTAATGTCCAACAGAGGACAAGATGATTATCATACAACAAAATCAAAGATGTTGCAGCATCTGGTGAAAGAAGAAAAGAACTTTCTCACAAAGATCCACCTGGAGTCCCGACTGACGTTTGCCAAAAAAATATAAAACTAAAAATTAATTCTAGGCTTTAGGTTAAAGCATCAAAATTGTTAAATGGGTGTATTCACTTTCTATCCACTGTATACTTGGACCTCTACTATTTAATTTGTATATGACTGACTTCCCGTCTGTCTGTCTGGATATAGACATTATATGCTGATGACATTGTGATCTACGGCAGAACTAAACAACAGGCTGCTTCCAAACTCACCAGTACAACAAGACATATCACAACTCTGCTAAAACAATCATGACTCCAATTACATTTAGCAAAACGAGTAGTATGTTTTTCTCCAAAAAGCCACACACTACTCTTGATCCAGATTTAATGATAGCAGAACCAAAGGTACAATAGGTTTCTGGGCATCTGGATTGATTTTCACTTGACCTTCACATCTCATGTGACAAACATTGCAAAGGGTTCCATTTAATCTGGCTAATTTTAGACATGTTGGAAATTCAACGACCATCAGTGCAGCTGAAGTATATATGAATGCTATGATCATCCCTCATTTCATAAAACGCTCTGAAGCCACTAGAAACACAGATTCTTCATGTTTTGGATTTAGAACCAAACAGTTTCCACCACTGTCACATTTAAATAATAAAGCCTGAAAAATCAAGACAAAATATGGCAACACAACACTGCTCGAGCCTTCATGACATAAAGGACAAGCACCAATCAGATCACAGAAGTTCTGCTTTGTGTTATGTGAGGCTTGTGCAGCCTCTGACTTCTCTGTGTGCTTTCTAGTTCTTATTGCTACTATTATTGTGCTTTTTGCTGCTGGTCATCACAGCATTTGTGTTTTCTCACGTACCTCCTCCATAGATCCACACCATGACGGTGAGGTTGTGTGGTCTGGGTGAGGAGGGAACCCACACATTCAGGTACAGGCAGTCCTCACTCATCTCCCTGTTGGGGTTCCACATCTCGATGCCCTGGAAACCAGGGAATGACGTGTCCACAAACTGGTAGCAGGCATTGGGGTAGGTGGCGGCTTCGTACACGCCGCTCCACGGACGCTTAGGCTCGGCGGGACGGAAGCGGCGCTTCCCCACTGGCGGCTCTGCAAAGGGAATGCCCAGAAAGGCCGTGATGTGGTTCCGGTCAGGCACCGGCAGGCGGATGCCACGGACTCGACCAGTACGTGTCTGAACGACGAGGTCTCCTTCGCTCTGTGCGGAGGAGGTGGGAACGAGCACAGAGAGAAGGAGAATAGGGGAGAAGAGAAGGACAGAGGCCTGCATGATCATGGAGGAGAGGATGTTCTGTGTGGCTGAAGCTGTGGTCGTGACTTCCTGTCCAATCAGAGAGGGTGGAGTCTGCTCTGCTTCCCCTCAGATCTACAACGAGAGAGAGAGAGAAGAGAGAGAGAGAGAGAGATGTGATTATCAGAGTNTCCCCTCAGATCTACAACGAGAGAGAGAGAGAAGAGAGAGAGAGAGAGAGATGTGATTATCAGAGTGATGGAGAACAGGCTGAAAGCAGGAGGGATAAATCAGATGAGGGGTGACAGCAGAGAGCAAAGAAGTCTTTATGTATCATCAGTGTAAAGCTTTGCTCAGTTTAAATTCATTCTCTTTTCATATTGTGGAATCTTTTCACATCAGATTTAAATATTAGCTGTAAATATTGTTTAGAAATGCTAATTTGGCTGATCACACACATCACATATTTTGTGTCACATCACATGTTGCCTTTATCTTACTGCTGTATATTTGGTGAAAAGTTGAACTTATGCCCTTATTTTAAAGTAGAAAAATGCCAAAAACTTAAAGTCTGGGTAAATGTGTGACTGAAGTATCTTCAGAGACAAACTGAACATTTGGACTTTTCTCTGCTGGTGTTTAAAGCAGACAGTCTGCGCTATTCAGGTCCCACCAATCACAGTGATCCCACGCATGTTTCAGCATGTATCAGTGCATTTCAGTAAGTATAAGTACGTTTCAGCACGTATCAGTATGTTTCAGCATAAATCAGTGTTTCAGCATGTTTCAGCACGTATCAGTATGTTTCAGCATGTATCAGTACGTTTTAGCATGTTTCAGCACATATCAGTATGTTTCAGCATGTATCAGTACGTTTCAGCATGTTTCAGCACATATCAGTATGTTTCAGCATGTATCAGTACGTTTCAGCACGTATCAGTACGTTTCAGCACGTATCAGTACGTTTCAGCATGTATCAGTATGTTTCAGCATGTATCAGTACGTTTCAGCATGTATCAGCACATTTCAGCATGTATCAGTACATTTCAGCAGTTTCAGCACATATCAGTATGTTTCAGCACGTTTCAGCACATTATCACCACGTTTCAGCACGCATCAGTATGTTTCAACATATATCAGTATATTTCGGCATGTTTCAACATGTATCAGTATGTTTCAGCACGTATCAGCGCGTTTCAGCATGCATCAGTATGTTTCAGCATGTATCAGTACGTTTCAGCATGTTTCAGCATGTATCAGTACGCTTCAGCACGTATCAGCGCGTTTCAGCATGCATCAGTATGTTTCAGCATGTATCAGTATGTTTCAGTACGTATCAGCGCGTTTCAGTACGCATCAGTACGTTTCAAGACGTATCAGTACATTTGAGCATGTTTCAGCAAGTATCAGCATGTTTCAGCAGATATCAGCATATTTGAGCACGTTTCACCAGGTATCAGCAAATTTCAGCATGTATCAGTACATTTCAGCACGTATCAGCATGCTTTAGCACGTATCAGCAAGTTTCAGCACGTATCAGTACGTTTCAGCATGTTTCAGCACATATCAGCACATCAGCATGTTTCAGCACATTTCAGTACGTATTAGCGTGTTTAAGCTCAGTGGCCAACACAGTAATGTCTGGGTACAGTGATGTGTTAATGAATTTTCACATCATGAGCGACAAGAAACGAAATAAACATTTGAAAGCATCATGTCAGTGCCTGATGAATTATTTCTTCTGCTGTTTGAAATGGTTCAGCTACAAGCTAACTAGCTAACAGCTAAAGGTGGAAACAACAAATTACTTTCTCCACCTGAAGCAGAAACACCTGGTGAATACCAAGAAAGCCACAAGTCACATGATCAATGACCAATCAGATGATTTGAGATGCCAAACAGGAAGTGAAGCTGACTTAGTCAAGCACAGCTGGAACGTTAGCTAGCTGTACTTGCTGTGACAGAACAAGCTAACGGTGGAGCGACATTAGCTTAGCAATGAGTTTTTGCTGTGAGGTACATATATGTTATCTTATGCTGCGTTTCCATCCAATTTATTCACATTTTTAATGTGCATTTCCGGTTATTCGATTAAAGGAAATGTGAATTGATGTGTTTCCATCAACTACGTTATGAATTATCTCAGAGGTGATTTAATGCTACATAAACTAATGTCCACAGCAAAACACAGCATGTAGAGTTTAAATGAAACCCTTGGTGTGGAAGAATACTTATTACAGCCCATATGCAGTTATACAGGCCTCATACATGCAGCCAATAAGCTAGCGACGCCAACGATAGCGCGTTGGTGCTCTATAAACTCGTTAAGTGTACCGAGTACCGTGTGGTGGGTGAAACTTTCAGTGTGGGTAAAACAANTATAAACTCGTTAAGTGTACCGAGTACCGTGTGGTGGGTGAAACTTTCAGTGTGGGTAAAACAATCCATCCATCATCGTCACCATTCCATCTACTTTATTTGCATTTAGTCGCATAAATTTTTAATGCGCACTTTGGAGTTAATGCGAATTAACGGTGTTTCCATCCAGGCTTTCTAATGCTTATACTCATTATTGTCATAAAAATAGTTGGATGGAAACGCACCTTTGCTCGCTAACGGTGTTAGCTTAGCCGCTATGCTAACTTCAGGTGAGTTCTTGTCTTGTGGTGGATCTGGACTTCAGAGCGTATTTAAGTTTAGCGTCATAAAGGCTAATTAGCTCTGGAGGGAAAATCATAACCTGCTAAAGATCAGATCTGATGACATCATCAGTCATTTTATTATGTTTTATGACGACTGAAGAGGAGCAGCTAAAGCTAATCTGAGTTACTGTCTACAAGCTAAAATACTACAGGATTTAGTTATTCCTACTTTTACTGAAGAGAAAAACTCTACTGTTTCTACTTTTACACTGATTCATGTTTACTCACTTTGTTTCTAGTATTGTTTAATTCTAAAATCACCATGACAACATTGTTCATGTCGTCTTGAAGATCAGTTTTGCAGAAATACCTTCAGATATGGTGATGTTTTTCTATCATTCAGCTCTGTGAACATGTCACACCTTTCACTATTTTGGCACATGTTCACCTGACAACAGCAACACCTGCATGGTAAATGGGTAAAGCTCTGATGGAAAGCGTGTTTTATCATGAGCGTGATGCGACATCAGCTAATAACATGAGAGCACTCCACACACACACACACACACTGATGGCAGAGAAAGTCCTGCTGCTCACTACAGCTTAGTCAGCTACAGCGGCAGACAGCAGAGGAGACGTGGTAGACGTGGAAGCGTTGCCATGGTAACTTGGTGGAATATAATTCAGTAGTGGAGGATGTAAAAGTGTTTTTTTTTCTTTGTAAGGTAATGTAACGTGATGTAATAGTGTTTTAGCATTTTGCACCATGTCATATAAAAACATGAACGCTCTGGCCGTTTTATGTGCTTGTTTAAAGAACCGACTAGAAAGGCCCGGCACGCTGATGCACGTTGGACGCATCTCATCTTACGGGAGCGCAAAGAGAACTGCATGGGGCTAGCTGAGGCGCTGAGGATGTTGGAGTAAATCCAGCAGCTGGATGGCGTTTGCTGCTGCTGGATGTATGTTGATACTGTCAGACAGATGTTTGGGTTAAGATGTGATGAAGAGTCCAGGCCTGACGTTTCACATGAGGGCCTCACCGATGGGAAACATCAACCGCCGCCACGCTCGGCTCTCGTTCACTTTCTGCATATAAACATGTAGAACAACTGTATCCGCAAGAGTATGAACGAATCAATCACTGTGTATGTGTGTGTGTGGAGGGCGAGAAGGGTGACATCACGAAAATAGATTCTATATACAACTGAGACAGTGTGTTCACAAATAGTAACACACACACACACACACACACAGAGCTCAGCTGCCCCCTATCCCTTACAGTGCCTCCAAGTTAATCCTGTCACTATGACGACCATACATCGCAAAACATCAACAGCAGTGTGTAACCTGACGGTGTGTGTAATTCCAGAGGAGACAGCTGCAGAATGATGCCGCTGATTTGGTCACAAATGCTCGACGGCACGCAGATTAAAGCCAGCCATGATGAAGTGTCTTTAAATGACCATCCCGGATGTTTTCCATGTTTCAGTCCAATATATGCAACCCACGTACACGTTACATTATTCGTTTCCCCAAACGTTCTACTGGAGTGGTAAATATTCGAATTGTTTTTCCTACCCTCCAGACTTTCAGTTTATTCCAGTATAATATACTGCTTGTAGAGACTTGAAACATGCTGACATAAATAATCCATCACAGCAAACGACACATTATCTTAGGTCTCCACTGGGGGATAAAGTCCTTTCTACATATTTCTACGTGTTAGCAGGCATAACGTTGAATTTTAAGGCGGATCTATCACCTGAACATTTGATTTTGATTGATTTTATTGGGCTCAAACATGCAAAAATCACCCATATTGTCTTTCAACCAAAGGAAATATGGTGAATTCATACGAGCGATTGTACTGCAGATCTTATACTGACCTCTGACTGGCCCTGAAATCCACATCACATTTTTGTCAGTCATAATTTGGCCAACACAGTGTGATAAAACCTGAGCAGAGCGTTATTCTGCGTGGAGCTCAACCAGGCAGCACTTTACATGCACGTTAACACTTCCGTTATACTTTACGGTGACAAATCCGTTTCACAGCTCATGTAAACACCATAATCAGACTGAAACCAGCAAGAATCATCATAATCTACCTCTGAGTAACAGGCTTAGATTCTGTGATTGTGCGTAAATGAAGCTCCTCAGGCGTGTAAACGTAATACTCAGAGTAAACCACCTCCGCTTGCACTTCCTCTTCCTGCTGTCTCCACCTTATGCAACCAGTCATCTACATTTTATAAATGCATGCATGTGTGCGTGAAAACTCAATTGAGTATAGGACATTTTAGCTGTGGGCGAAAACTATGCAAAAAAAAAAAAAAAAAAAAAAGTCTGTATTTACATGGAAAAATTTATTTGGTCCTTTCTCAGCGCGTCTAAAAACATTCAACCTGCTTACACGAGGGTTCCCTAGCTAAAGCTACAAACTAGTGTTGGCTTGCAGGAAGATATCCATTCAAAACGCTGTGGTGATCTAGAAGCACAGAGTGTAAAGGTCCTTTAAAGGTCCTTTAACACCACAAAGCAGCAGGTTTCCGCCTCTGTTCATTTCAATGAGAGTCTGCTGCAGCTTTGCCGCTGAGGCCAGCAGCACGAGACGACGGTTACTGTGGCCGCCGACGTGCACCATCACAGATTTTCCCTTATTTTACCACTGCTGCTGAAGTTTAGCCATGTCAAACTTTTAACAGTTGCCACTGGTCACTGGCCAATCAGAGTGAAGAGGCGGAGTTTACCACTGTGCATGATAGCAGAGTCTACGAAGAGCTAATAGTGTTGGTATCAGAGTATGTGAACTATATGATACGTCAGCAGCCACATACACAGATGTAATCAAAAAGCAGTGGGTATTATCAAATACATCCACACAACTCAGGCTGACAGGTATGCTAACGGCTAATAGCTAACAGCTAACAAGCAGTGCCAAACAACAGACACATTGTCATTTAGGCTAGCCACAGAGTAAATTTAGATAATCTAACAAATGTATTGATCGCTAACACGAGGCAAATATAGTTTAAAACATCATCAGATTTCATATGATGAAATTTACCGTGTTCATGTTAGTGTGTCAGTGTGTTTTATGAATCACTTCCTGACGTAGATACTGTAGTAACACGTCTTTCAAGGAAAACGCTAAAAAAGGTGAGGGAACTGGCGTGGCTGTGTGACAATATTTAGTCCTACGTTAAGTGTGGTACTAATTTTTATGTATAGGCCCATTATTTAATGAGTTTTATGTTTTAAATTGTATAAATTTAAAGTGGCCTTGCTGTGTAGTAGCAAAGTAGTATGTTTCTGTGCATGTGTGAACATATATGAATATGTGGATCTTGTGGCTCTCTGGAGCAACATTTATTTTTGGATCTCTGTGTCTAACTGGTTGATCTAGAATATCATTATCACAAAAAACCTTCAGATATCATCAAAATATTTTTAAGATATCCACGAGTTTCCTGGGGACGTTACTGGAGAAACGATTATAGGTGATACTTCCAGGTGTATGACGGAAGTAGCAGACTGACTGGCAGTATTTTCAGCTTTGTTGCTATGTGTAACTGTTAGCTAAGTGGGCTAAGCAGTAATAAATGTTAATATTCACTCAATAAAGTCGCTAATGTAGTTTTTAAAAGTTGTTACGGAGCTCGGGGATGTACAAGTACCGTAAATGATAGTGATAGTGACCGCAGAGAGAACCCGGCCTTTATAAGATACAGAGACAGGAGACAGGCCTTTATTTCTAATTAAGGATGTNGAGAGAACCCGGCCTTTATAAGATACAGAGACAGGAGACAGGCCTTTATTTCTAATTAAGGATGTAGAACTACATGCTTCTCGCCAAACTTTCCCTTTGCTGTGTCATAATTTATTTGTGTCCTTCAGTCTTCCATTAAAAACCGCGGTAAAAATCCGTTAAGTTAGTGCTCCCTGCAACGGTTATTACGGTAGGCGCGGTGAAATTCAAACCGAAATGAGAGCTCGTAGCCGGCTAGCAGCATATGTGTACCACCGCTGATAGACACACCATAATACATTTAAGAAAAAAAAAAAAACAAAAAAACGCCGCTACAGAGAAACATTTCACAGTATGGTCATTCCTCTATCAGCTTTTATAAAGGTTCGCTTTCATCCATTTTATCTTTTCCGGGTTGGTGTGTTACAGCGGGAAGGAGCTCCATGTTTGCGGCTTTGTTTCACGCTAAATCCGCTCGTTCCTTCTGGCTGAATGATTGAGGCGCATTTATAAAACTTCTCTTTTTTATAAAACTTCTCTTTTTTTAATAAAACTTCTCCTACAATAGGCAGCGTTGCTGTGAGGTGTGACAGGTAAAAGCTGATGAAGATCAGCATGTTAATGAGCTGCTGCATATTTATCAGCCACTATTTATCCTGATTCATCTGGTTTTAAAGCCACGAATCGGCAAAAGAAACGTACATACTGCGTTAGAAATCCTCGTTTTAAAAGACACTAAAATAACAGTTAAAGGTGTATTTTAACCCTTTAGTGCAATCGCACAGTGATATGTAGATAACAGGTATTTATGAATGAGCAAACGAGGTTGCGCCGTGATATTTGCGCATAGAGATGCGGTAAATCACGCGCTACGGCTTATGAATCTGGGCCAGTAACTCCGACAGGACTGTCTTGGCGTAACCCATGCCAGATCTACACCTATCACAGTCCAGGCAGAACATTTCCTACCCCACGACAAAGCCAGTATGATGCTCACATTACGTCTCAGATGCTTAAAGGGTTAACACATGAACTAAGAGCCATTACAATATACATACTACAGTAATAACATCACAATAAAATCAGTTTTCATGTCCTTTCCTGTTACTTTACTGACCTTCCACAGAATTGCTGCTGCATGACTACAGAGCTACAACCCGCTGTCTGTATGTCAGCTGCCATGATGCGAGTACCAAGCCTTATGATGAGATATGTGCAGGCTCTGACTCAGCTCTATGTCTGCTTTAAGGTAGACAAGGTTGTTTAACATCCTTAAATAATACCCGACCCACTTTATTACTGTTTAGTTATTGTACGCGTCTGAGCGTTTCAAATCCCAGGCTACAGAATCAACAAACTAGCTAAAAATGCTACCGTACCTGATATGAGGCCACTTCTTAACGTCATCTCCCCAACCATCGATTATGGAGGGTGAAGGTATTGTTATTTCACCNGAGGCCACTTCTTAACGTCATCTCCCCAACCATCGATTATGGAGGGTGAAGGTATTGTTATTTCACCCTTTTTGAGCTCTGTGAGGTTGTGTTCCCACATCCTTAGCTAGTTTCACTAGATCTTCATGTATTTGACGGTTTGTTTAGTTCTAACCGGAAATAACGCCCATAAGAAGTGCAAGGCATCATGGGACGTAGGAAACTCGTGGATACTGTAAACAACGCTTCATGTTCACGACGCCAGCAGCAAGATTAAAACCTGTCCTAAAACGCCCAGTACTCCAGCATGACATGTGGGACACGGGGACAGAGACACGAGGACAAAGACAAGGGATAGAGACATGGGACAAACAAATGGGGACACAGACAGGGGGACAGAGACACGAGGACAAAGACATGGGACAAAGCTACAGGACAAAGACATGGGGACACAGACACAGGGACAGAGACATGGGACAAAGACACAGGAACAGAAATATGGGGACAAAGACTTGGGGACAAAGACACAGGCATGAAGACACAGGGACAAAGACATGGGGACAGAAATATGGGGACAAACACACGGGGACAGAACTATGGGGACAAAGACATGGGACAGAGACACAGAACAAAGACATGGGACAAAGCCACAGGACAAAGACATGGGGACACAGACATAGGGACAGAGACATGGGACACAGACACAGGAACAGAAATATGGGGACAAAGACACGGGAACAGAAATATGGGGACAAAGACATGGGAACAAAGACTTGGGGACAAAGACACAGGCATGAAGACACAGGGACAAAGACATGCGACAAAGACATGGGGACAGAAATATGGGGACAAACACACGGGGACAGAACTATGGGGATAAAGACATGGGACAGAGACAAAGAACAAAGACACAGTGACAAAGACATGGGACAAAGCCACAGGACAAAGATATGGGGACACAGACACAGGGACAGAGACATGGGACACAGACACAGGAACAGAAATATGGGGACAAAGACATGGGAACAAAGACTTGGGGACAAAGACACAGGCATGAAGACACAGGGACAAAGACATGCGACAAAGACATGGGGACAGAAATATGGGGACAAACACACGGGGACAGAACTATGGGGATAAAGACATGGGACAGAGACAAAGAACAAAGACACAGTGACAAAGACATGGGACAAAGCCACAGGACAAAGATATGGGGACACAGACACAGGGACAGAGACATGGGACACAGACACAGGAACAGAAATATGGGGACAAAGACATGGGAACAAAGACTTGGGGACAAAGACACAGGCATGAAGACACGGGGACAGAAATATGGGGACAAAGACATGGGAACAAAGACTTGGGGACAAAGACACAGGCATGAAGACACGGGGACAGAAATATGGGGACAAAGACATGCAACGAAGACACGGGGACAGATATATGGGGACAAACACACGGGGACAAAGACATGGGACAGAGACACAGGGACAGAGACACTGTGACAGACATGGGACAAAGACACGGGGACAGGAAGCTGAGTGGATGCAGCAGGACAGGAAATCAGAGAGGAGGGTGAGACAGTGGGTGAAGGGGCCTGGATGGGTGGAGAGAAAGTGTGTCACTTCTCAAATTAGACTAAAGAATTTGTGGATGAAGTTCACAGGAGGATTGATTTCACTGGTGGGCGGCATGTCGTGTAGAACAGCTCCAGAACTTTTCCAAATCAAAGCAAAGAATCAGTTGATTCAAATCAGAGAAAGGCTGTGATGAAGGACTGCCGTAAACCCACAGACAGATGCTTTCCCACTCTGCTGAGCAGCAAATCCATGACCTGCTGCTTTACTGGACTGACTGGCCACCATTTTGTCTGTAAAACAAAGGAGACAGCTGCATGTGAACGAAGCTCTTAGGGGTGTAAAGATGCATCAATTCTTAAGGTAGCAATTCAACTGCATCAATCTGACACGTTATGATCGATTATTATTTTACGCAAAATTAAACATCAAACATAATCCTCCTTGAAGCAGACCTCTTTAAAACATAGCGGTGCTTCCGTGTTGCTCCTGCACAGCGCTGCAGCCTCCTTAAAGCGATGAGCGGCTGCTGATGAATTCTAACGTCAGCTGCAGAGATGTTTTCTAAAGACACGAACATAGAAAACACTGGAAGACACCAGAATCTCTGCTGCTGGAAAATGCGTGAGGCAGCAGTGTTTCCTATACATAGGCTATACTTGGGCGGCCCCAGGAAAGTGAGAAAACGAAACCAAATGTCCGACTGCTCCACTATCTGTTATCCCTTTCTGACAGGTGCCGGTGCCGGAGCCAAACTGAGCACCGTTCTTCGCATTCCCACCGCAAAATCACCGGTGCTCGGCCGAGAACTGGCGTTCCCGTGCTGGCGTNGTTCTTCGCATTCCCACCGCAAAATCACCGGTGCTCGGCCGAGAACTGGCGTTCCCGTGCTGGCGTTTTTCGGCCCCAGCAACAAGCTGGGCCAGAGCTCAGCGCCTGTGACGTCACGGGCCAGGAGGCGGGACACACATTGTTGTTTACCAAAATCAAACACGTTGCCGGCGATCTGGTGCAGTCAGGAAATGCAAGACAAACTGGATACTTCTCAAGAAAAAGCTAAAATATATTGTAATACATACACGATGTAATATGGTATTTTATTTTGAAGAAGATTCGCTTCCTGTTCATAGCAGACCCCCATTGATCTGACTGTTGTTGTCAATGCACTTTAGAACTGGCTGTCTGACTCCGCCTACTTTATTACTTCTTATGTAGTTGTGTATAAGTGACACTAAATATATGATGAAATAAGAGTGGAGCTGCAGAAAGCTGAGTGACTAGCACAGTGGAACAAATAAACTAAAAAACAGCTGAAAAAGGACTACAGAGACCGCAATGACTCCGCAGTCATGGACGCTGCTAAACTAAAGCTGGACTTAACTCTGAATTAAAGGACTCTGTTTTGGAGAATCAGCCAGAAAACCAGCTTACAGGAGCGGTACATTGTTACATAACTAACGTCGATTCTATTGTGCTGTATTTGCTAAATCATAGATATATTCCTCTAGCTATATAGCTATGTAGCCAGCTAGCTATTTCCAGCTTAAATGTGTATGTATGTGTGTATAAGTGACCACAGCTCCCACACCACGTTAAAGTCCGTCACATATATTTATATTGCTGTCTGTAAAGTGATGTAGTGTTGTGCTCAGCTCAGCTCTGAAGCTGCTGGGAATGCAAGCTGGTAATTTCAGGTGCAGAGCCAAGCACCGGCACCGGCGCCCGTGCCGCATTGGTGGGAATGAGGCAACTGTGCATCCAGTTTTGTGTGTTTCGCATGTGTTTCGTCCATTTTTAGCATTAGTCATCATTTGATCCATAAAGAAGAAAACTATGACAGCAGAAGCTGAATCTGACTTCAAGACTACGTGTGGAAAACCACATGCTGCTTCACATGATGTGAAGAAGACGTGCTGCCTTCACACGCTGAACAGGAGAATGGAGCAACATGCTGGCAACATACAAGCACACGCTAACCTGAACACGTTAGCTAAGATTGATGTGTTTCCACCTTTAACAGCATCCGTTTGATCTTATCATCAAAGGCGGAGTTTACTTAACATTAAGCACACACACAGCTAGCTCGGTCGCTAACCGGACAATAAATTGGCATAAAGTCACATCTCTGCTGATACTTAATCAATACCTCAACAAATCTCTGGTTCAGACAAATGAACCTCTGCAGAGTTCATTGTCGATCAGACGGAGATCACCTTCCCAAACCACCTCTGTGACTGCAGCCAAACGAACTGTACCAAGGGGAGAAGAAAACGGTGTGAAAATGCCTCAAAGCTGTCACTGATAAAGGCCAAAGGTCATCAGACTTAGCACCTCTAACTCATTTCCAAGCCCTCCCCCCAACTATATTTACACATTTTGTGAGAAATTAAAGTTAAATTTGCAGAAGGTGTGGTTCTGCAAAAATGATGGCAAACACGTTTAAGCAGGGAAGGGCATCAGAAACAGTGTGTTAGCACCCGTTTACACCTTCCATCAAAAGTACAGCATATGTAATGCTGGCCAAAAGCTGTTTGTACAGCTTGTTATTAGCACCAGTTTTAATTCGCATCACCAACCATGCAGCACATCCAAGTGCTGACAAAAATTAACAAAAGGCAAAAAACAAAAACTTACAGAAAAATGAAACCAAAAGCTCAACTTAAGCTACGTCTTATTAAACTGGGCCCTCGACTCAAAGAGAAAAATCCTACTTTAAGAAACAGAAGAGAGTCAAATGCGGTTCAGGCTTTGCCCTATAGCAGGGATCCCCAACTGGCAGCCCACGGGCCAAATGTGGCCCGCGGGTCCTATCTATCAGGCCCTCAGATGACATTTCCAGAAAAAAAAAATCTTGTACTTTAGTCGCACATATCTCAGGATTGTGTGGTCGTAAAATGTCATGCATGGGCTTATTTTATTCAGGAGAAGCTAAGCTTTCCATAGATATTCATATATCTCCATTTTATTGAGAAATGGCGATTATAAAACNGCTAAGCTTTCCATAGATATTCATATATCTCCATTTTATTGAGAAATGGCGATTATAAAACATCGTAAACGCTACATAGGGACGAGCATACGGTCTCTGGTCTGTCAGTGGAATATTACACACATATTCGCACGGGGAACACAAGCCTGTTGCCATGGCTACGTAAAAGCTGATAGGACCACTGATCTATCAATCAAATCCTCTTCTAGTCTACTATCGATATATACAGTATATATAGGTTTTAGCTCAGAGGCTATCTTGTGCTTTAGTTAAATTTATCTCGGGATTGTGTGGTCATTTTGGGCTCGTTTTGTTTGGGAGAATCTAAGCTTTCTGAAGATATTCATATATCTCTATTTTATCAAGAACTGGTGATTATAAAACACCACAAACGCTACAACGGAAGTGCTAGGCCCAGTGCCAGGCTGCTCTGGTTGTAAAGGGTTATGTTTAAAAATAAAAGAATTAGAAAATTGTTTTCTGTTGAGAGAAAAAGATCGGGTCGGATCTGGGGGGGTGGGAAATGATNGGTAGTGGCCCTTGGCTTGGCATGCTTGACGTAATTTGGTCCTTGGGGAAAACTAGTTGGGGAACCCTGCCCTATAGGTTGTATAAGCGCCTCTGCAGACCAACACCTGTCCTGCTGTCTGTTAGCAGGTCACCAAGGAGGTCCAGACTCCGCCTTCATCGCCTGATGCTCCTCCCACAAAAGAATTATCGATTAAACTATCAACTGTGTTAAAAAATAAATCAAAATTTTAACAGTTAAACAAACATGCATTATTTACATCAACCAATAAATATTCTAGAACAAGTAGAAACATACCTAAAATAGCTACTTAATTCAAGACACTATGTGTGTCTATATTACACTAATATATATATATATATGTAATATACTGTATGTGTGATGTATGTATGTTTGACGTATGTATGATGGTTTAAAGATGTTTGAATAATTTTATTACTGCAAGAAACAAATATTGACAGACTGAAAGAAGAAACAGCTGCACTCTCAGTTTAGCTTTAAATGACTTACAGTAGATATGACTGCATGTCAAAACCCACCAATTCCAAACTGTATGACCACTTATAACCATTCATGCACTCACATTAGGGTCATATAAAGAGTTTAATACCAGAAACGGTATATAGAATAGAATTGGTGGAATGGTTCTTGTAGTATGATCGTGGCTGGTCCTTGTCAACGTAAAAAAGGTTCTATGTATTTTAACTGAACATAGATTTCTATATAAAGCATACCTAAGTCACCTACATTTTCTGAAAGACTGCACTTTCATGACGGTCCCTAACCACAGTGGATGCATTTCCTTCTGCATAGTAGCAAAGCCGTTGGCGATGCGTTGTGATCACCCACACACGTGTAAATGTTAGTGTGTGAATCCTGCCAGCAGACATCAGATGAAGATGATTTCTGTTTAAAGGCTGTAACTTGCGTCTAATTGTTTTAAACAGCGAATCTGAGGAATGTTAACGTAAAAGTATTTGTCGGGATAATTCAGTAACACCTTGATTTTGGGGGACACGTCCCTGCTGTCCATACCTGAATCTTCACCAAACCTGCATCTGGAACAGGTAAGAGCCCACATTAAAAAGTTACTCATTGATTCAAAATGGATGAGGCTCGTCTAACCTCTCGTATTTTAACGTTGGTCTAAGCCCACGGTCACGCTCGGAATAGGAGCGAATTAAATTCATGTCACCTCACAAATATTCGCATTCTCGCAAATATTTGCCTGCTGGATGCTTGGTAATGTCATGACTTCTTGTGTCCACTAACACGGCAGCAGAATGAGGATAGCGCTGCATGAGCTAACTGCAGTTACCATGGTGATAGGCCACAGCTAGCTTGCCGTTAGCTAACTACAAGGAAGCTAGCTAGCTCAGTCGCTAACCGGACAATAAATTGGCATAAAGTCACATATTTTTACTATCCCCTCCTGGGGACTGTAACTGACTGTAAACATGCTGCATCTTTTTTGCAGCAGTTTAAACTCCAGCAGAACAGGATCCTACAAAATCCTCCATTTTGGATGACCGTTCCCTATGTTCCGTCAACAGCAGCATCAAGATGGGATTGGGAAGCCACACAAATTCAAGTGTCAAAGTTCAAAAAAACTTAACTCTACGCTAAAGCATCACACAGATATTCCGGCACGAAAACATCACCAGATTTTTTTATTTTGTCAGCATGCAAATTATTTTGCCATTGAGCAAATTCAGTTCGCCCCCATGAGCAAATCCGGTATTCACGTGAATCACAATGAGATGAATTGATTTTGCGAAGAAATTTCACCATAAAAAGTGCTAGTCTGACTGTGGGCTTAAGCTAGTTATTTTTAAAGAATAATTTCTGACACGAGGGCACAGTTGACCTTTCCCCTTCCTGGAAGGTCAAGAGGATTACAAAATGCAGTTCGGTATGGAAGCATTGGCCTGGAACAAGAAGCTCAGAGAGCTCATACCTCCTCCAAGACCAACAAATTCTCTATAAAAAAATATCCACCATGCTAAATGTCACTGAAATGGTCCATTAGCATTTCCTTCTCCAGGTCAGGAAGCACAGGAAGTTCTTTTTATTACCACCTGTGGGGTTAAACTTTGTCTCTATGTTCAGCTGCTACAGAAACTCTGAGACTCTTGTTGTTTGGTATTATTTTATCTTTATCTTATTGTTTCTGCTGGTTTGTTGAGGAGCCTCAGACTTTTATTTTACATCGAACTCAACTTCAAACTGTTACTGTCACTATTACAGCAGCTATGCTAACATGCTAACATCAACCCGCTCCTCACACTGCCACACACNACTGTCACTATTACAGCAGCTATGCTAACATGCTAACATCAACCCGCTCCTCACACTGCCACACACACACACGCACACACACACAGGTCTCTTAAAGGAGCCGTGCTAAACCTCACAACACCAGACAGAAATATTCTTTCTTCCTGTCCACATCATCTTTCCGTCCCCCAATGTCCTCCAAATCGATCCAGAACTTTTTGAGATATCCTGCTAACAAACAAACACAGCTGATCACATGACCTCCTTGGCGGTGGTAACAACATTCACTGCAGATACCTTTGAGTACAATGACGACTTTGTTCCATCTGATCAAGCAGAACCTGACACTGTTATTGGCGTCTCCTAGGAAACCAGCGTCTGGCATATCCCTGCTCTTCCCTCTGTTGATGTGGATCTACTGCAGAATGCTGTGAATGAAAAATGACCTTCCAACACTGCTGTTAAAAATAAAGAGTTAAAAATACAAACCACTGCCTTCTGACTGCAGAGGATGCCAGGATTTTATCACATGTGGCTATGAACACACCAGGTCTCACAATTATGCTCATGTTTTAATGCACTCAAACATGTTAAACTAACAGGAAACCACTGTACCTTCATTTTCATTACATAAAGAAAACTTGATACAAATCAAAGTAAAGCTCTCTCTATCTATCTTTCTCTCAGTTAGCAGGATATCTCAAAAAGTTATGGATTTGGATTAAATCAGATAAATAATGTTAAAAAGAAGAAGTGATTACATTTTGGAGGTGATCAACCTGATAGTGGCGCTGTAATAACCATTTTACACTTTAGCCTTGAACTTTTGAACCGTCAGTGACAGAATCAAAATTCTTTATTTTTCTCTCCTGGATTTTGACGGAGCAGATTATTAAAGAAACTTTACAAAAAGAATACAGGGACGGAAAAGCGGACTTCTCCCGTTAATAAACCGCTGGTTCTCCAAACGGCAGTAGGGCCACTGAAACATGAGCCAATTTGCAATCAGTTCTCACCTTGGATAACCTCGCACCAGCCGAGCGCCAGGTCCGTGCACGGAACTTTATCAATGGAAAAGAAGAAAGGAAGCAAATGTGAGCCAGAACGCTGTGATCTGGCAGGTCAGACTGCATTCTGATGGCAAAGGTCAGGCTGTGGTATATTATATCGTTCATGATAATCCAGCACAATTCTTTGATATGATAAAAAAAAAAAATTGTCAAGCACAGTCTTGGTGTCGCGTGACGAATTTTAACATCATACAACAAGAAGAAACTGAAAAAATAATGTCTGAAAGTAGCAGTTCAGTGCCTGATTATTTCCTCTGTTGTTTAAAATGGTTCAGCTACAAGCTAACTGGCTAACAGCTATGACGAGCAGAGCCAATCAGCTGATTAGAGACATAAAACAAACAGGAAGTGATGCTGGCTCAGTCAAGCATAGCTGGAGCGTTAGCTAGCTGTACTTCCTTGACAGAACAAGCTAACGGTGGAGAGAAATTAGCTTAGTGGTGACTTTTTGTCAGTGCTGCACGAACTCTCTCTCTCTCTGATAACTGAATTTGTGTACCTGAACATGTTCACCTGACAGAAAGCAGACATACCTGTTACAGGTACCATGTTTACCTGTCAGGAAAGACGTGTGATGAAATGAAAGAGACAGAGTTAAGAAGTGCTTACACTGTTCTCTCCGACAAGCATGTGTGTGTGTGTGTGCGTGCGTGCATATACAGTATCACAGCTCCTGTCAGTCAGATTTATTTGTATGTCATCATGTGTCTGCACTCTCTAAATTTGGCAGCAAAAAAATAAAATGAAACAGATTTATGCAGACAGGAATTTCCACTGTAAACATGAAATTCAACATTAGATAATCTGCATGAAGGCACTTTGCTGAAAATATGGAGATTCTAACAGCCAATCAGATTGAACCGCTCACATTTGCTTTGCACAAAGACTTTTAATGCTTTCTTTAGAGAACATCTGTAAATATTTTGCTGCTTCCTGCATCTAGAACTTAACTCCCCTTAACCCCCCATACCACACACAGCACCACTACCAAAAAAAAAAAAAAAAANAAAAAAAAAAAAAAAATAGACAGCACCTGTATCAATCTCAGGTACTCACTTTAGTACCGGACTGAAAAATGATGTCGCCATAAAAGCTATTTAGCACTGAGGAAATATGATCATAACCCACCAAAGATCAGCTCATCAGCAGGCTAAATTATATACATATACACAGTATTAGGGTTAGACGATATGATTTTTTTTAATCACTATATATATATATTATATATTGATCGATATCGATATATATCACGATATAAATCATAGCAAAGATGGGGGTGGCTTGGATATCGATCTTGTACCGGGTAAGGTAGACACGGACCTCGTTTAGCTAAATGCTGCTTTGAGGAAGTGGGTGGTCTTTATTATGACACTGTCACCTGATTGGCTAGTTTGTTCCAGTTCTGGCATGCTATTGGCTGTTTGATTCATCATTAACTTAGCGTATTCATGCACTATTTTCTATCGACTTTATATTGACGTCCTCATTTTTATATGAAAGATTTTTTTTATTTTGCAATACGATTATATATCGTTTATATCGTCCAGCCCTATACTATATACTATACAATACACATATATTATATATGTACTACAACTGACTTAACTTAATACATGCATCTACAAGGAAATAAGAGTGATAAATCAAACCAGCCTACTGACAAAATGATCATAATAATAATAATAATAATAATAATAATAATAATTTCATTCTGATATGGACGTGATAATGTAAAATATGTGCTGATGAGAATAAAGACAATATGAAGCATCTTAAGCTCTAAACGGCAATTAACCATCAACAGCAGCCATAGAGTCACTTCATTCTATGAGAGACAGACAGACAGAGAGAGAGAGAGAGAGAGAGAGAGAGAGAGAGAGAGAGAAGCGCATAACACTTTCATTTCTCCTTCAGCAACATTCTGCGAAAACATCAGAGAAACCAACGATCTCTGCCTTTAAACTGCAGGAAACACACACACACACACACACGCAGGCACGCGCACGCACACACACACACACACACCTCCGCATATCAATAATCATACCACTTCACGCTGTATTCCTACGCGCACATCCCGGTGGTGTGTAAATCCACTCAAAGTTTTACTAAATTCAAGTATTCTTCGCGGATTATATGTCAGCCGAAATGAGCCGCACGTGCTGTCCATTCAGACCTGACATCCAATCACATCTCTTCACCTGCCCAGATGTTTATAACCAAGCTTACATCACATTCACAGATATTAAAGTGGAGTTTGGTGACTCTCCACTTTAAAGGAGCCCACGTTTCGGGGCTCAGGGTAGTGACCCGCATTGGTTTTGCGTGCGTGAAATGCCCGCAAAACCACTGCTAAAGCCTCGCTTTAATGCATCACATCAGTCATGCACGACATAAACAATGTTAATGTAATTGTGATGGAGGCGTGGGTTTGCACCACACCGTGGCGTGTACACACTCTCAACGAGAAGAAAGTGCCGTTGTGGAAATCCACTGAATTCTGATTGTAACGTGATTTCGCCGTCAGCCGTGGAGTGGAATAGCCGGTACCGTAGGGTGTCCCGCAGGGTCGAGCCGTGTTTTTTACCTGGATCCTCCAGCGGAGCAAACCCGACCTGCTACTGGCTTCCTTCTTTTCCTCCCGCCGTTTGGACGAAATAAAACGAAAGCCGACTGCGGTTTGTGGATAAATAAAAATGTTTTCCGACGGAGACGTGTCTCCTGCCGGCTGTCGATGCTGTCTCGCCGGTAAGGCTCGCTGAGCGTGGACAGGCTGACTGTGGCGGCCGGACGGGCTGCTGCTGATAAATACTGCCCATAAACAGAGTGGACGTCCTCTCGCGAGAACACGCAATGCATCCTCATACTAACCAGCACACATCGTCCTCTCGCGAGAACACGCCTGTTTGTTTCTCCTGTCGGCAGCAAACACATGGACATGCCAAGCAGCAAATTTTCCAGCAGAGGATGCAGATTTACTGAATATTTTAATGAAATAACGCGCTTATATGTTTTGTAGTTATAATGGCTGATAATATGACAGCAGAGGAGATCTCCGACGCAGGGCCGTTTCTATTCATTTTGATGTCCTGGGGCAGACACCCATTGAATCCACCCCAAATACCAACAAAAGTAAATTATCAGTCAAAGATGTGACACTAAACCTGGACGTCAATTTTGCAAGTCAAACCTTTCTAAGTTATAACCATTTATAGCCCTTTTCCCAAAACCACCTACTGTAGGTTCAGAACCCGTTGGAGGGCTCTGGTAATGCCGCACTTCCTGTCTCCTGCTTTGTCTATCCTACAACACCACTGAGTGGCCAAATCAGGTAATGCCATACTTTTGTGGATAGAAATCTCCGGAATGTGATGATCTTAATAGCTCCAATTTTGAACAAATATTTTGAAAGTAATTCTGCACCGTTTAAACGCAGGAATACACATCGGTGTTCCCTGTAATCTGTGAAGGTGAAGCTGTAGGTTGAGAAAGAAGAAAATAAGGTCAGCAAGACACAATGAACCAATAAAATATGAGTAACAACTAATTATGAATAAAAAAAAGTAAGAAAAATTATCAATGTGAAGATTTGCTTTCATACAATGCTAACAAGCAATCATATCTGCTACCTAGCATTCACATCATTAATCCAACACAATAAAAAGCTTTCCATTAATGCATTCACTTAAATTTATAGTTATTACAATTAAAAGTTTATTGTGAAGGACATGAGAGCAAAATAACAGCTAAGCCTAACGCTAATGCTACACAGCGAGCTGGCCACCTGGCGACATGAGGAGACACAATGCCAAGTAGAGGACTTTGTAACTCACAACTCACCCAGCACAGGAAAAGCAAGGAGGGAGTTTGATCTCCTGGTTTCCCAAGCCGACGGCACCACCAGGGAGACACAGCGGGAAGAAACCTATGAGAGACCAGCCTGAACCAGAGAAAGGAGGTAAGTGGGCAAGAAACCTCTCTGACAACCAAGAGATTAGTATCTCTCCAGAGGAATCTCTCGCTCCTGAAGGACTTCTGGTGTATGAACTTATCACAGCCATGGAATCTGCCATTTGTAACAAATCTCTGAAGCAGAAGTGGAACAATTGGAGATCTCCATGAGCATCTCCCACTCCATCCTACCAATGCCGAATATTTCCACACAGGAAAAAACTGCGTGGGTGGCACGCAGTTAGGACACCAACATCGTAATCCTGCCGACAGACAAAGGGAGATGCGTGGTCATTATAAATACCAGAGATTACTAGCTACAGAGCAAGCAGTCTTCTTAATGACTCAAACAGAATTCTCAAGAGGGATCCCACCAACATTCACAAAAGACCGTTATTGACAGTCTCCAATCTAGAAAAGTCAGGAGCTATAACACGCTGCAGATACCTTCAATTGTGTCATGGCGAAACTATGCCCAGACTGTATGAGCTACCCAACATCCACAAAGCAGGAGCCCTGCTCTGTCAGCTAAACTTGGTGACATACGATGTTGCTAAGTTTTTGGCCACCATTCTAACTCTTCTGATTGGTAACACTCCACACCATGTTAGGAACCTCTGACAATTCTGTGGACAAAATCAAAGGGGGAGTTACTATAGCAACAGATGAGGGGAGGCAATGGTTTCTTTTGATGTGACATTACTAGAGATCTCCAGGACAGGATGTTGACCAACAGGACCAGCCTTAACCTAGACCAAATCTACTCTTTATTAGATTATTAGATCTGTGTTTGAACCCAGCATATTTCATGTTAGGGGGTGTTTCACAGACAGAAACATGGCTGCAACATGGGGTCTCCAGTTTCTCCTATTAGAGTGAATCTACACATGGAGGCAGTAGAAAAAAACACACTAGATTCCTACAGGGGGAACCATCAAGCCACTGGCTCAGGTATGTGGATGATACATGGGTCAGAATCAGGCCAGAACACATCAATCAGTGGATCTACACGTTTCACCATGAGAGACACAAACTAGCCTTTCTGGACTGTTTTCTGTGACAGAGAAGCCCACCCACAGAGACCAGGACCTCCATTTTGGTTCAAACCATCCACTGGAACACAAATTAAGAGTAATCTGCAAACTCTTCACCACTGGGCATCTGCACCCCAATGAAAGATCACGGAGACAGCAAGATGATGAATAATTCCTGCCATGAAATCTCATAAACCAGCTGGACTGCTTCCACTTTCCGAACACTTTCCTAACTTTCCTAACACTTTCCGAACACTTTCCTAACACTTTCCGAATGCTTTCCTAACTATCCAAACACTTTCCGAACGCTTTCCTAACACTTTCCTAACCTTCCGAACACTTTCCTAACACTTTCCTAACTTTCCTAACAGCCAATCACACCTGAGATGGGGCAAAAGCGAGCCAATCAGAATCAGAGAGTACTCTCTGTGATTCTGATTGGCTCAGGGAGAAGCAGCCAGCAGATATAAATTACTCATTAGCGGTAGTACAGGTAATCTTTTTCGACATGACAAAGACGGGAACAGGTAATGCGTTTTGGGCGCATTGCATGCGCCAGTACGCCCAGGGCAAGTACCATTTTACAACCGGTCAGAAACCCGGTTGTAAAAAATGGAAAGATGTCATCAAACGGATTGATCAATGCCCACGGCATAAAAAGCAGCAGTCCAACGATTTGCTTGGAAATGTAATACCATGCCTATGTGGCTACCATGAGGTATTTATCTTGCATTTATCACACTGAAATTAACGTACTAGTATTAAATTTGCAATATAATGTACTTTATTGTAATATGTATTTTGAAGAACAACAGCTACTACAAAAAAGTACACGAGTATCAAGCCTTTTTCTCCTTTGGATCATGATTTTTTTTTCCTCCTTTGGCTGTAGTTATGTGCATTAACTAAATTAAATTAAAAATATCAATCATTAACTATCACTACTCCATAATTTCTGAAGCCTTATGGAGACCTGAAAACCTTAAACATTTTTTTTTTTCCCAAACTAATGCTGTTTACTTTCCAACTACATGCCATATACTTAACTTTATTTTCTTCTTCATTGTCATCATTATTCCCATTCTCTGGGGTTTGATGTACCTTCTCCAAACAGCAAAAAACAACTTCCACCACCCCCCAGACGCCTCAAGCAGACAAAGCCCTCATCAGGTGCTCATTGTGCCCTCTGGACATTTTGGCAGTCCACCTCATTCAGATCACCTGGAACTGACTGGGTGAAATTCTTGCCTAAGCAGTTCCAGAAGGTTATTCAGAGAAGAGACCAAGAGTGGATTGCCAGATGTCTGTATGACACCAGGGACATTTAAGGACAACCTTTAGTCTGGTATGACCCACCTAAGTGCACAGTGTCACCACCAGACCCACACAAGTACTTCAGGAGGAAAATGTTTGTGTGGGCTCCAATGCGCATGTGGGGCATTCCTTTGAAATGCACAAATTGCAAAGTAAAGATGACCCACTCTGGCATTTATCCTAAGGTGAGGGAGGTCATTGGATTGGAGGCTAGATATTACCTGGTTGGTGCAGAGTACCCATGCTGCAGTAAGTGCCAGTTGCCAGTGTGTCCCTGGAGTTCAGAGATCTTGAGTCAGTTGGACCCTGGTCATCGCAACAGATTTCCAGCGGTGTTGACAACTCACATGGCTCTGGACAAGAAATGTGTGTCTCTCTTGAAGCCACGAACCTTTGGAAATAGCACAAGCTATTTGCACCAGGCTCTGGAGGAAATTCACAGTGAGGTATAGGCACAACGGGTCATTGAGTACTTGTCTGATTGTGAACTTCATAAGAAGGGAAGTGCTCTGACCCAGTCTGAGTGCAACTACAAGTCACCACACCATTCTCTCCAGTGCCTCTGGGTCAGTGGTTTGAGACAGCTCACACCAATGAGATCCTCAGCCATCTTGATGAATTTAAGGGCGTCATCACATGTGTGGGAAGTACAGCAGAAACATCTAGGTTGTATCCAGGATGTACCTGGTGTTGATTTGTACACCAGAATGGGCTCTGTGGAGAAAGGAGGAAAACAACTGAATGTTCTCCGGTGTGCAAGAGGCTCTTCATCATTGGAGAGCTTTCATCGCCACCAGTGCAATTTTATTCCTGGTAAGTGAAATACATTCAACTGGGCACAAGTTGTGATTTAAAAGCAATAATTAGGTGACATGAACAGCATCATACAAGCAAATTATTGTGTAAACTCGTGTGCAAATAAGTAGCTGTATGCAAGAATTTACCTGCAACATATGGAATATCTTTTCTGTTTTTGAGGATGGAGATGTAATGCTGTACACACACAGATGTACATGCTTGAGGGAGGTGCAAGGTGGAATATTAGCCGGGCCCATGAGTCTCACAGGTCAATCTGTTTGACATCTGCTTAATGTCAAATGTGAACCAACTAAGTATGTGGGTGCTGGGACATAAGCTGCTGCCTGAATTTCAGACTCCTGGAAAACTCACAGGTAACACTTATGAAACTGATTTGTTTTTTTATCCATAAATCTTGCAAAAGTTGTAATATTTCATTGTTTGGATTTGTATATTTGTAGACTGTAGTTCATGTTGTCAAAACGTCACACATCTTTTGCACATTTCAGTATCTAACAGGCCCGACTCGAGTGTACTATTTGTTTCAGGTGAGCGCATAGCTGTGGAATATCTGTTGGCCCAGTCCGGTGTGGGCGATCTCAACATTCCACAGGATGCTGAACTTGGTGCCACCGTACCAGCTGTTCAGGAGGATGGTGAGGAGATCGAGCCGTTTCCTGATGCAACTGTGTGCAACGTGGCACATATAAATATGGAACTAGCTCCCTGTGACCGTCCCACACCAGCAACTCAAGGATCCAGATTGACAGGTGTGAATTATTTACAAAGGTCACAAACGTTTGAATAAATTACTTCAATAAATCAGTAAACTATATTTGGTTTAGAGTTACTGTCCTTGTCAGTTACTGTAATGTAAGGTTGCCGATGGTAGAGGCATACAAAGGTGATGAAACCAGAATTCAGGTCTGCAGAGATGATTTATTTGAGCAAAAACATGTGACAAAAAAATTCCCCCAACCGATCACCAGGAACTATTTACAGTGTAGGAAAAAAAAAGTAAAAATAAAGAAAAGACTAAAGAAAAAAAACAATAATTTTTTACATGTAACATTGATGCTCTTTCTGTTTATCAGAGAATATAGTGCAAAATACAGAGGCGGGTGTGGACTCTCCTGTGGACCCAAGCACTCCTGACAGTGAAGGTCCAGCTGAGCAGCAGCCAGAAGTAAGTGAGCAAACCCAGATTTTAACATGTTGCACATAGCAAAGTTATTGTGGTTTGTAGCCTACATTCCATTTTTTGCTCATAAAAGCAACTCAACTTTTTTTAACAGCAAACATGCTTAGATGTAAGGGGGCTCCCAGGCTGGGATGCAGTGCACAACCTTGCTGGTTATCTTGTGAGCCTCAACAGAACCA
>VXCM01005154.1:0-17049 GCA_014773175.1 Lucifuga dentata
ACCCCCCATCTCTCTGAGACTGGACATCACGCTGTCTTTACTCATCCTGTCATATGCTGCTTCTGTTTGCTGCTGAGGCTGCAGAACACAAAACCTGAATCTTAAGATGCTTCATTGGAAATGAAAAATTTCATGGGTTTTTTTTCACTTCCTTTTTTTTGGTGTATTGATCAGCAGCTCCTGCTCGTGTCAAACAAAGTTGGCGTGGCCTGTATTCCGAGGGAGCGCCGGGCGCCTCGTGAGGATCATCTCCGGCTCTGAAGCACGGATAAATTCCTGTTGTATCCTATCCGAACTAAGTCCCAAGTTAAACTCGGGTGGATTATGTTAATTAAAATGATAAAAGTTTTGGGAACTTGGGAAATCAACCGTGTGCTTTATCCCTAAGCTGTTTATTAACTTCAGCATTTAAGCAACATTCTGTGCTGTTAACTTCAGTGTAATTAGATAAGTGATGTGCTGATTTTACGATGTTGGGATCCAGAAAAGACAAAATACAAAGCAAATAACAAGACATACGAGGTTATTTACAGGATGACGCTCCAGGTAAACAGGAAGGACAGACTTAGTCTCCCGCTCATATTGTAGAAAACAAACATTTCTTTTCATCTCGTTTGTTCTCGTCCTCTCATTGCTTTGTTTCTCTTTACCTCAGGCTCGCCGTCCTTCCCTCTGCAGTCGTATGGCTGCTCGCGTCTAAAGCATCGCAGCCTTTCACAGCAGCCTCCGAAACAGTTTCCATCAGCTCAGAAGCTTCATCTGAAAACTCCAAGTCTGTAAACCACAAGGCTTCACATGAAAGGCGAGCGGAGGCGGAAGCTGATGATGATGACGATGATAATTTCCTCAAACTCAACATTAATAAAAGCGAGGTTCTCCTCATTGGCTCAAAATCCTCACGCTCCAAAGCACCCCTGTTCATCATTTCTATGGATGACTGCCCGGTTCACATCTCCTCACAGGTAAAAAGTCTCGGCGTCATATTCGACAGCACACTTTCATTCATCCCCACATCAACAATATTTCCCGTATGGCCTTTTTCCACCTTCGAAACACTCCGCCCATCCCTCTCTCAGTACAGCACCCAAATTCTCGTTCACGCCCTGGTCACCTCACGTATCGATTACTGCAATGCCGTCCTCTCTGGTCTTCCTAATAAACTTCTTCATCGTCTCCAAATCATCCACAACTCTGCTGCCAGGATCATCACCCACACCAAATCATCTGACCACATCACCCCCACCCTCATCCAGCTTCAATGGCTTCCTGTTCAACAACGGATTAACTACAAAATTCTACTGACCTTCAAAGCCCTCCATAACCTGGCCCCACCATACCTCTCAGAACTTCTTCATCCCTACACACCCTCCTGTTCTCTGCGATCTTCTTCAGCTGTCCTACTCTCAGTTCCATCTTTCAGGCTCAGCACCATGGGCGCCAGAGCTTTCAGCTGCAGAGCAGCTTCGAAGCTGAAATCATCACGGGTTGGCATCAGAACATCAAAAAAATAAAAGAAAAAAAAAGCTACTTCTGATTTTGCTCGACAGTGGAAACAAAGGCTGCGTTCTTAATCGTTTATAAGTTTCCCTCCTTGCATCTTTTCCTCATGCCTTAGTCCCGCCCACTTAAGACCTGAGGAAACAACACGAGGAAAAATGTGAGGACAGAGGAGCTGAGATAAATGAAACATCCTCGCTTCTTTAGCACACCTGAAGCGACGTCAGTTACTGTTTACAGCTTTTACTTCCTATACGACCCATAAATTAATGAAGTATGAACCATTTATCATTACTGTGACCTTTGACATATGCCACATGCGACTTTATAATCTACAGATCATCCGATCATTGTTTAATAGAAAAAAAAGTGTATTTCACTACACAGAGAGTTAAACTATGAGTTTGTCATCAGATGCAGCCATTCTTACATTAACTCTTCTAATGGGATGCTTAGTGGATTTTGTTGGAGGAGATCAGTGCTGCTGCTTGTGGTGATACAGGAAGTCATTTTGCGGTTTTATGCGTCCGTTATCATTCAAACACACATCCAGCCAATTTAACCAGATAATGAATCAGACAAAATCAAATGTAGATAATCAGAGTGATTTTACATGTGAATTGTTGCTGTTATTTGTCAACATGTTTGATCAAACTTGTGTTGTTATGTTGAGGAGTCGGTGTGTCGGATCAGCTGTGGTGGATTTGAAACAGATTTCCAGTGAAGAGGCGTGAGCATCTGCATGGGATCGCCTCGTGTTTCCTCCAGGATGCCTCCTCAGTCCTCGCTCCTCAGAGCAGAAATAAGAGCTTTGGATTGTCTTTTAAGATGGCCGATCAGGTTGGTTTCTGGATCTCGCAATGATTGAGAAGTGAGGAAGTTCGCAAAATGAAGATCTTTGTAATCTTCTTGCAAAGATCGCGAAGTTCCTCAGAATGATCGAGTAACGTGGTAGGAAACCCGCCTGCACATAAAAAGATGCAAAATCCATCAATCCTTTGTTATTGACATTGCTGACCACTGAACCACCTTTCTGTCTTTTGAGGTGAACTTGATCTTTAGATTTGGAGGAAATAAATCCGGTTTTCCTTTGCTGCCCATCCAGACATGATGATTTGAAATCCTCTTTCATGTAATGAGAAAGAGGAGGCGTAGCAGGAGAATGGGAGTATAATTGGACACTTAATCATTGTAAGTGTTTTACGGTTGGACCTGATGACCCTTGACAGAAGCGCGTACGGCGTAGCAGCGGCAGATGGAAGACAAAAGCATGTTGACAAAAGCATGAGTCTGTCTGACATGCTGCTGATGCTTTGGCTACATTTCTATTCCTCCCACCCCTCATCGAACCCAGTCCATTTTCTGGCTACAACATGACATTTTTTAGTCGTTAGCTCTAAGGCAGAAATCGCTGACCCCTGACAGTGACCCCCTGTCATTACCACTGGGATGCTATATCCTGTCTCTGTTCTACCAGAGCGCGCAGACAGAAAGCAAAAGAGGCCAAAGAGAAATTGAAAGGGCAGAGAGAGTTGAGCTGACAGGATAGAGAATAAAAAAAAAAAGATGAGAGGGATATGAGAGGGAGAGCAGAGGTGTGGGTTAAAGAGCAGCCAAAAAAATGAGAAAGGAAGGCGAGAAACTGGAATAATACGACTGAGACAAAAAAAAAATGGAGAAAATCTTCAAACATGAATAAAAAACAGACAAAATTCAAAGCTGTTGCCTGCAATCGAATCCATCACGCGTGTGCAGTGGACGTTGGAGGTAAGCTTCATTTGTTCCCAGCAGAGACGATGGCTCCTTCATATGACAGAGAGCAAAAACGGGATAAAAAATGAGATCATCAATGAGGGGAAACATGAAGGTTGATCCCGCTGGGTGTGTTCTTGTCACAAGCTGTCGCACAGGCGATTGACAGAGGGAATACATTTGACTGTCAAACAGGTTTTTCTCATGAATCCGTAACGACGCTGCCCGTGGAGTGCTGCATAAGAATCAGATATGTAAAGATGGCCTTCAACCAAGTCCTTCCTCAAGTTCTTTATCCCTCCTTTATCCTCAGCTCTCATCGCCTCCAAGGCAACCTTTGCGCATCTGGAGTTTCTGGATTTTTGCAGTGTTCAAATCAGAATTCAAATAGTGGTCAAGGTGAGAAATTATCACTCAGGGCAAAAATATTTGTGAAGCCTGTGAAATTAAGTGTTGTTCTTCACTTTGTTAGTTGAAGTTTTAAAATTCCACACCTCAGCAAAAGTCCCTCATGAACCTCTTTGGGCGATTCTTTCAGCTTATTATGTATTATAAATATGAATTCATTTTTAATGCGAAAGCAACACATGGCTCACTGTGGAACAATGCTAATACTAACCACATAAACTATGCTGCAGCTGGAAAATATGACGTAAATGGTATATCAAAAAATCAGGAGGGAGGGGAGGAAGAAGTTCAAGGAAGCTCTTGTATGATTCCCACTGCCACTTTTCATTTGTGGAAAAAAAAAAAAAAAAAAAAGCAATGTTGGGCATGTAAATGTCCTTAAGTCATTTTGGTCGAGCTTCAAAAACCTAAAAAGCTTCTAAATGAAAAATCTGACAATGAGTTAAAGATTATTTCAACCTTTTTTTCAATAAAAGTAAACTTAGACTCGCTCATTTTCTGCATATAATCTTCCACCCATCCATTTTCCATGTTTATGCTCGTCATAAAGGTAGAAGTACATAAAGTAGCCCAGACATCAATGTCTTTAGCCACATCCTAAAGCACTTCCTGGGTGATTCAAGGTGTTCTGAGGCAAGATGTGATTTTCAATCTCTCCAGTGCATTCTGGGAAAAAAACAAAACAAAACTACATCATCTGCAAAAAAACAGATTTCGACAAATTTGGTTTGGATATTGTTGACACTCCTTTTCGAGGTCAAATGGAGGTCGGGGACAGCGGCCTGGGTTTGTCAGACGAGTGGCGGTCTTTATTTTTAATCAGAGTGGTGATCCAATTAAAGATCACGCTGCTCAGCCTCTCTGGGAAAACCTATTGGCAGGGAGCTACTAGAAAAAACCTGCGGCCGATTGTCGACCTCATCCAGGAGGAGCAGCGCTGTAATCTTCATCTTCATATATCAAATGTTCTTTGATGAAACAGTTTTGATTGGACGACGTGAGAAAGCACTGGTGCAAAAGATCCCAGATGTGTTTTCCCTTTTATAACTGCTGTGTCACTGAATGTGATAATTAAAAGGTTTCGTTACACACAAATGCCTCGAGCAAGGCGGGAAAGTCACAGATTTTCTTTTGGGAATAACATTGTCAGGAAAACTTTCCTAACTGTGCACTGAGTCATACTTTAGGTAGAATCCTTGTGATTTGGTGGCGTGAAACACGACACGCTAAGATGTTAAATATCACACTCTTATGCTGTAGATTCTCTCTTCACCACAATATCCTTCAAAGCGTCAGAGTTGTACTGGAGGAAAGTGCACCTATGCCCGCCATGTTGGCACACATTGCTTAGTGCACATTTGTGTGTGCGTTAAGCCTCGCTGAGTGTGTATTTTATTGTTTGTGCATGATATTATGTGCAAAGCTATCCACCCAAGCTCATTATATGATAAACCCTAACCCTGGTCTTCTGCAAAGTCAGCCAGTTCGATCGTAGGAAAGGAGCCACCTTAATGAACGGTCACGTACACTACATCGATTATCTCCTGATGGAGGCGTTGACAGTTGCCCGAGCCAAATATAAAGTTATTTTTACAGTTGATGTCATAATTTGATGATTTATCTCAACAGCAGAGGCGCCGTGAAAGAAAAACAATATAAACATATCAAACCCAAAACCGGAAGTAACCAAAAAGTGCTTGATTGGTGTGCGTTGTCAATCAGCTCAGCGGAAACACCAACTCGATTCACTTGAAAATCCAGTTACACGTGCACATTTTACTGTACATCATTTTAGTCTACACAGAAACGTGCACAGCTGGTATGCACGTGTCCCTTTTATTCTGTTCCTGTGCTAACTCCCTTTTTTTCCTCAGCACCAGCAGCACTGCTGCTATTTCAGACAAATTCAACATCACACGGTATCAGGTCGGCCGGGCTTCACGCCACGTTTTCACAGGTTGTCCAGAAATTTATCAGTATTTTAAGACAGCGATTTCACAGCTGACAACTGGCTCTTCACTTCCATATTTAACAGGACTGTGACTGTTTTGCAACATAGGTGGCATTTTCACACTGACGAGCAGCAGTACATCTGTCTGTGAATGAGTCAAAATGATGTTTCCACAAAAGCAGTCATTCATTTTGAAGAGGATCTGTAACTTTTTCGATTTTTTTGACTTGAGAATAAGTTTTTTTTAAAAATCTTTTACTTGACATTTCTTGCAACACCAAGTTTGTTAAAGGACAACACAGACAATTTTGCAAGCTTGAGCGCAATAAATACAACCCCCATACATGTTACATTAGGCGTAGATTTAGATGTGTGCAGAGTTGCCAGGTTTGTGTTTTCTGTAAAAAACTGGCAGTTTTGATTGAGTGAGAAAGAGTATTATACAGGATTCCTGCTGATCTGGCAACTTGCAGTCAGACTGCACGTTATCAGCAGCGAATTTCAAGTGGTAGTTAGTTATAGTTTAAATGATTAAACCTCACAGAATTCAAGAGGCATTGATATGGACACAAAAAATGTACAGTTATGCATATGCACTTGGTGTCTGTCTTTTCCTATGTCTCTCACACACATACAAGGAGCTTGATTGTGCAAATACTGTATTCATGTATGTATTTAATGTCTTTGCTGGATGGAATTAAAATCACTCAATTGATTTAATATTTAAATTGCAGAGTAAGTTGTTAATAATGTGTGTCAAATTTTTGAAATGTGTCATTTTACATAAAGCAACTTTGGAGAAAAGCGTCACCATCCACAACGCCAAATGTAAATAATAATAATAATAATTAAAAAATGATTGAAAGCCAATACTATGAAATCAATAAAAGTGGTGTTTGGTTGGACTGTATTACAATAAATAGGTGTCTATTGTTCTGCTCACTGCATGGTTACTAAATCACAGCAGTATTAAACATTTATGCACAGAAATTATTTTTCTGAAATTATTTATCATTACTACCAATGTGGCACAATACACTAGAAGCTAACGAGCAACTTTGCCATATTTTGACATCAGTCCACATCCATAACGGTTTTATTTTATTTATATTCATTTTTATGTCAATGTCATGCAAGAAAATTTTACTTTATTTGGCTGTTCGCTGATTATTTACATTCACAAAGTTTGCCTAAATCGGCGCCGCCATGTTGAGTGACGTCATAGTTGAAGTCGGGGTTGATGGATTCCCAGTTTCCGACTTCAAGTGCTATTTCAACGCATTTTATTTTATTTTTTCAATTTTATTTATTTTTTTTTTTTTTTTNTTTTTTTTTTTTTTTAAGTAGGACGTCGAAAATTTTTATAATTCCGAATTGTCTGGAACACAGCTTAAATGTCGAGACCGAGCTAACGTCGGACCCACGGCTAGCTCCGGATTAGCATGCCTGGCTAACGTCCCTTCAGAGCAAAGGCACCTGCTCAGGTAACGATCGATTTAGTAGAATTCCCCACACAAAAACTTACCGAAACAAGAAGGAATATCCTCCTACACTTTATTATAAGTATCTCTTGATTATTCAGTTCAAAAAAAAAAAAAAAAAAANAAAAAAAAAAAAAAAAAAGATGCTGTCTTCTGTCACATGATGAATGACCGGAAACAGCTGAGCCAAACGTCAAACTGAGCCGATCTTCAGGATATCTGCTGCAGCTAAACTTTCACAGATTGTGCTGCTATTTTCTCAACATCACAGAAGTTTTTAAGCTGTGAGGAAAATTCAGAACTTCCTGGAAGAATCAAGGTTTTCCTGAAGGAGATGTAACGGCGAAGATTTATGCAGGGAGCAAGAAAAGACGTTTACTGTTACAGCAGGTAAGACGCTGGATATTATGTTAATACTCTGCCATTCTCTTTATCGGTGTGTGTGTGTGTGTGTGTGTGTGTGTGTGTGTGTGTGTGGGAAATGCATTTGAGTGAATATAGGCTTTGGCATATTTCATTGTTTTCAGTTTAACATAATTTCATAATTTCAATGCGTTTTTTTAGTGTGCAAAGGTAAATGAGAGAAACAATTTGAAATACTGTAAAAACAATTTTGATATTTTGGTCTGAACTGGTCTTCATTGTACAAGGTTGCTTGTGCTCATTAATCAGCATTGATCAGTGTGTGTGTGTGTGTAATTTGGTAATCTAGGTTGGTGGTACTTTTTTCAGAAATTGATGTTTTGTATGGCCATATCTTGCGCAGCATGGACAGCAAATTGATATCAATATAAAATTGCATTATTTGAGGACGTCTGTGGCCTCTTCAGCTCAGCCGTCACACTCCGTCTATGAAATAAATACAGTAAAGGCTTTACACAATCAAGATCTTTGTGTGTGTGTGTAGAACATAGAAACACATAAGCTGCCCCCCAACTAATGCAGTAACATTACATGTATGAAAATTGAATATATTAGGCTCAAACATGCAAAATGGGTGGTATGGTCCTTTAATGCTGTGATTAATATCATTGTAATCCAGCTAAAAAGTCCTGTAATCTAAGTTTTTTTTTTAGTTAGCATTTATTACTAACTTTATTTTATTTATCGTATTTACTGGTGTTCAGCCATGCTTTTTGTTGCGTTGGCATCGTAGGTGCTGGAACGCTTGGAAGCCGGAATTTTCAACTGGGAAATTCTGACATCCCACGTTTGCCTGGAATGCAGCGGCTGCATTGGAAGCTGCTGTTCGACGCTTTATCTCTGGAACTGTTGCTGTTTTTTGTTTTTTTTTCCAGGCTCTGGCATTACATAAGGCTTTGCGTGTTCATGAAGCTCCACCATCCTGACGGCGTCAGTGCTGTGTGGCAGCCTGCCTGCTGTTTGATTTTGCATGTGTGAATGTACATACAGTATATGGAACTAAAGGAGCTCTTGTTGCTTTTGAAAAAGAGAAACAGACACAAAGACATAGAAGGGAAAGATGGATATGCAGAGAGAGGCGAGACACAAAGTGAGGCTGAGGGTGAAGAGTTTAGCTGGAAGTCATCCTCCTCATCCTCCTCCTCTGCTCTCTTCACTTGCTCCCTTTGTTGCGGGAGTAATTACGTGCAGCTCGGAGCTGAGGGTGTCTCCTCGTTTCTGATCTGAGACGGCCTCCTGACGCCGGAACGCGACTCATCTGCCTCAGCGCTGGTAAAGTGGAACTAAAACAAACAAACAAAAACAACTCCATTCACATAGCATTCCACGATCTCCGTGCAGCAACCCGATTTGTTACCCTACCCGATTTGTTGTACGCATGCGCATCGCATTGAGAAACATGTCTACATCTGGTCACCATTTTCCTTTTTATGGCATACTTTGGAGATTTTTGCTGAACTGCTGGAAAGAAGTACTTTGTTTTTTCCGTCTTTTGCGGATTCATTCTTAAAAGATGGGATCGAGTCAGATTTAATGTAAGCAATTAATTACATTTTATATTTATTTCCGATACTGTAAAATTATTTGTAACAGGATTAACGTGTAATATAAGCAGTTAATTATGTTTTGTATTTATTTGCTAAATAAATGTAACATTCTTTTAGCTTCTGCCGCTTCTGTATTTGAAATACATTTTATTGATTTCATATTTAAATGTATGTATCATATGTAAATGTAATAATGTAATATCCAACCTGTCAGCGAGCACACACGACTCTCCTGATGCACAGACGAGCAGCATTTTACTGTGGCGTTATTCGACGAGTGCCGTTTGACGCAATTCCGAAAAGGAATTTCTATTAAAGAATTTAAAGAAAAGGCAGGCTTCTGCTACGACGAGCCAAGTTTTTTTTTTTTTTAGATGCCAAGACATGTTTTCTTGACCTCAGCGAGTAAAGAACGATGGAAAGGAGAATGCATAAAAAGATGGCCGCCATGCTAAGAGAATGTGGCTGACTTTAAAAAAAAAAAAAACAAAAAACTTTATTAACAAGACTTTGATTGACAGAAAAACTCAGGTGCTATAATAATTAACTATACAGTCATACAAAGAAGTCTGAAGAATTAGCTTAAAAGAAAAGGAAAACTAAAATAATAATTAATGAAATAAGGAAAATAATAAATAAATGATAAGGATTTGAATAAACTCTGCAGTTTGAGCAGCTCGTATCACTCACACTTCCACATAAATCCACTCTGTTGGGACTTTTGATAATCAGAAAGACTTTAAATGCATCCTCAGCCTCAGTCAGAAATCGACTTTCTCTCTGTTGTTCCTCGTTTCTTCCTGCTGCTGATTTGGCTTTAAAACTGAGAGAAGAAAATAATTAGGATAAAACTGCTTTTTCTCCCTTTTTCACCAAAAAACTACTTCACAAGGATTTCTTCTAACAACACGGTGACGAGTGTGCAGCAGCTCAACTGTGTGTGTGTGTGTGTGTGGTGTGTGGGTGAGNAACACGGTGACGAGTGTGCAGCAGCTCAACTGTGTGTGTGTGTGTGTGTGGTGTGTGGGTGAGGGGGGGTAGTGTGTCACGTTTTTATCTTTTGAAGAAAAAAAAAGCCAAAAAGCGTTTTCAATTATATTGACATTAGAAATCGTGACGGAACAAATCATGATGTTCTATTTTTCGGAAAAAAAAAATCTTTAGAAGCTTTTCACAGTAGATGAAGAAGCAGAATTCTCCTAAAATTCATCTGGAAACAGAAGAAAATTGATCAATCACATGTTGATAAATTCACATAATCACATCTGATGTGTTTAAGTCTATGTCAGACAGCCAGTGTGTGTGTGTGTGGGGGNGTGTTTAAGTGTGTTTTCCCTCTCAGTCAGTCAGTGTGTGTGTGAGATCCTCCCTGACGTGTTCCAGGACACATTTGTGTGTGTGTGTTGACTGTGTGTTGACTACATATTTGAGGATTTCTCATACAGATTCTCACTGAGCCTCACTTTGTAATTGTGACCAATACACACACATACACACACACACACACACACACATACATATGAATGAAGAGTTAGCCGCCAGAACATCACGGTCAAGAAGCTGCAAGGCCGTCTGAGACGCTCCCTTGGCAAAATCAATTTCCATACTCTGAAGTCTGTGTGTGTGTGTGTGCATTTGTGTGTGGTGTTTATTTCCCGTTCATGGTTTTGTGTGCGTGTGTGTGTGTTTGTGCTGCGGATGCATCTTTATGTTTGATTCCTTCCCCCCACACTCCCAGGAATCATATTACCGTCTGACAGATGTGGTGATCACACTGCTAGGAGATGATCTGTGTGTGTGTGTATGTGTGTGCGCATGTGGCATGTGCATGCGTGCGTGCGTGCGTGTGTGTTTGTGGGATAAAACTAGCGGTGCATTATAGAACTAATGCATCTGTTCCATATAGATGAGCAGGAGTGGGACCTCCCAAGCAGTAACACACTTACACACTACATATTGTGCATAGACACTCATATGTAGACGCACACATGCATACACACACAAAGCCATACACCCCATTCCACACCCCTAGTGTGTATTTTGCTAAAAACAACACCAGATTTAAGGGACCACACCGGCAATCGTGCATGTTTGAACCCAATATACAATCCACATACGCTGACAACCATTTCCCAAAATATATTACTTTAGCTGTAAATTTTATAATGTTTTTCCTACCTTCCAGGCTGCCATTGGTTTCATGTCATATCACTGACGTGATATTAAAATCAACTTGTGGAGAATTGAAATGTGTTTGAGATCCATCACAGCGAACAACACGTCGATTAGGGTTTTTTTTTTTTTTTTTTTNGTTTTTTTTTTTTTTTTTGCCGAAGTAACTTTATTTAAAGGACCATACCTTCCATTTTGCATGTTTGAGCCTAATTTGGGGGGGAATGGCCCTTGGCTTGGCATGCTTGACATAATTTGGCCCTCGGGGAAAGTCAATATGGCTTCAAAATGTAAAATATTGTATTACATAAAAGTTCACCAGAAATGCTAGAAAAAACTTAAGGGGACAAAAAAAAAAAAAAAAANAAAAAAAAAAAAAAAAATCTAGTTTTACTCAAATTTATTCACAAAGCTGGAAATGATATAATTTGGCTCCCTGTAGATTCATAGAAGCAAAACATTGATGACATTGCATCGTTGTGATATGAACTTCTGAAATTTCCAGGGGCGACAAATCTGAGCCTTAATTAGCTGAAGAAATCTGCAGGAAATTCAGGATCTTTACACTCCTGTTTTCTTACTACCCACTTGTCCAGTGCAATGTTTCCAATGTGCGCAGACACACACACACACAGGTCATAGACAGGAAAATACAGTGCATATAACATGTGCAGCCCTTATGTAAATTCACAGAACTGCAGTATATCATCCTCAATTACTGCCTTTTCCTTTGATGTAAACACCGAAGAACCCCTTAGTGAATACACACACACACACACACACACGCTAAGAAAGCTCTGACAATAATAGCCTTTTTTTAGAATCATATTTCTAGAGTGAAGAAATATGAGAATCTCTTCACTATCCATTCATCCTCGTCCTCTGAAGTATAGTCAACAGCAGCATGCGGCAATTAATTAGAGATTTGTCTCGATGAGGGGAGGTTTGGGAGGTGGAAGGATAAAGCAGGCAATTCTGCTGGCCTAATTAGCAGAATTTAATATTCTCACGCTCTCATGTTGACTCAGACTTTGATGAGGCAGTTTTGGGAGAGAAAGAAGACTGGAAAACAGCTTGAACACATCCAGGATACGTGAAATAACAGGCTAGTGTGGGAATGGGAAGTAGGAAACACCGTGAAGTCGTATGTGTGTTTCCCTCAATTAAAAGCCATCAAATGTGTGTTTCTGTGGCTGCAGGTTTTGGGGCAGGTAAAAGGACTGTGACAGTTTGTGTTTTCAGCAGTATGATCTCATACATAAAGGCAATATATACTGTATGTATAGACTGAAATGACATGGAACTGAAAATAAAAATAGTCTGATATTAATTTGTAGCACAGTAGAAAGTTGGACGGTCAGTTGCAGTACAAGAGCACAAACACCTAAAGCCTGTGATTCTTTGCCAATGGTTTTTTTTTTTTTTTTTTTTTTTTTTTTTTTTTTTTTTTTTTTTTTTTTTTTTTTTNATTTAAAAAACAAAACAAAAAAAAAAACAACAACTACTAACTATTTTTAACAGGGAAAATGCGGCAGCGGGTCGCTCTCTGTCAATCAAACCCGTTCCCGTGTTGTGCGCGTTAAACCTACAAGCCTTGTTTATACTTTCCGCGAGCTCGTTTCTAAAAAGGTAACGTCACTTCATCATTTGGAAGTTGTTTGGTTTTGTGCTTCATCGCACGGAGCTCCTATAAACGTTACAGAGCCGTTTGCTGCATGCTTCACGGCGTGGAAAGTTATTTTAGCAGCTGTGACAGAAACGCAGCGGAGTGGCAGCAATGTAGCGCTGCGAGGTGCAGATCTGCAGTCAAAGTGCAGCAAATAAGCAAATTAGGTTTTTTNAAAAAAAAAAAATCAATTAAAATTGAAAATCCGCCATCAGTGTGAAAAAAAATTGAGATTATAGTTTTAGGCCATAAACTATGATGGTGTATTAGGACTATAAAAGACAAAAAACAAAAAAGGAGGGCATTCTTTCAGGTGTTCAAACTCACAAATTCGCAAGAAATTTACGAGTTTTAAAACTCAAAACTTTGCCAGTTTTAAAAGTCTGTATGCTTATGATAATTAGATGATTTTGTAGGATTTTGTATGGTTTTGTTTCCATTCTGTGTTGTATTTTATCTCAAGCTTCTTGCTAATAAAGCACAAAACATGGTGAACGACCAAACAACGTTACTGTACCAGTATATGTACCATGTATATGAAACAGCAGTTTTATAAGGTCGTCTCCGATTGGCCCATCCTTTTGTCTTTGACCAATCACAACAGACTTGCAAAATGTGCTGATAAGATGTTTAGTCAGGAAATATCTCATTCTAAGGTATGATTTAAACTGTTTTCCATGGGTAGTGGTAATGGGTAGTATTTCCACTTCTGGAAATTTCCTTCTCTGGGATCACATTTGAATTTCTCCTGTATAAGCCGACCCCCGATTTGCTTTGTGAAATTTGGTAATAAAAACTCAGCTTATACTCGAGTATTTATGGTAATATTATCTTTCAAGACTCTGGCCTTCAGCGACCTATGGAAAGGCAACCCATCGTTGTCTGTGCAATCTCTCTCTTTCCATCACACACACACACACACACACACACACACACAGCCAGCCTAATGTGTTCTCAGCCTAATAGCTCTTTCATTAATGCCAATCCAAAGACAAATGGATTCAATAAGCAGCCCGAATCTATCTGTCTGTTTGGGTTTAGCAACACCCCTACTTCCTGTCTGACATTTATACTCTCTGGAATGGTTGGAGACGGAAGAAAATAGACAAGAAAGGTGATGAAATACTTTGGATTGACAAAATAGGGCATAATGACCCCCCCTAAAAAGCTAAAAAGTGACAGGCTAATGTGAAATAGTCTGTCAAGGTGAAGTTACCAGCAGTTTAATAGAGAGGAACTCAAAAAGAGGGGAAAATGAAATTGTGCATCTCCTCGCAAATGAATGACTGTAACTAATTTTATTGTTTTAGCTTTAGCTGATCATAATATCATAAGTATTTTTGTGTTTTAAGGTTCAGTACCTCTTGTATCAAACTAAAATAGAGTGTAATAAACACGACTTTGCAGGCACATTGATTCACGGGCGAAATTAACACACACATCCTCATTCATGCTCGTCAGCGGCAGGCATGGCTGATGTGTGTTAATTACAGGTCCTAGCCATGTGAGGGGCGAGGCGGCGTAGCAATGACACAGTCCTCGTGTCGTAACGGCACGCGCGGAGTCGCTAATCGAGTCTCAAATTCCAATTTCCCAGCGCTGCCCTCTGTTTGAGCAGAGGTCAAGTCTCCTTCGCTAATTTGTTTGCCTGCCAGAGCGAGTGGGAGCTCGGCTGGCACAACACCAAAAGGCGCCCTGGCAAGTGTCAAGTAGGACTTTAGCAGAGCTGTGTGTGTGTGTGAGAGAGAGAGAGAGTTTCTTGTCTCAATGAATAGTTGCAGTGGTTTTCTGTCCCTTAAGGAGCTGCTAATAGGGAATGACGTCGTCGGTCTGGGATTCAGTGGACAGTTTAGTGTCTAAATGCTGTTTTGGAGGCTTTTCCACTCTGCCAAGAGTGAAATTTGTGGCGTGTGTGTTAGAGTGTGTGTTAGAGTGTGAGTGAGTGCTTATGTCAGTGTGGGTAGGAAAGTGGGAGGCAGTGTGGGAGGAGGATGATTGTTGCATGTGTGTGTGTGTGTGTGGGTGGTTAGGGTGTTGGTGGAAGCTCTTTAAATAACAATGGTATTTTTGAAAACCTGGAATGAGATCCGTGCCTCTCCTCTCTGCTTATGAAGTGACAGGACACCAACTAAAGGATTTGGTTTGAATTAGTTGAGGATTAGGGAATCTGTATTGATGTCTTTTGTTGAGTCGAGCGTTAATATTATATGATGCCCAGGAGAAGCGTGTGCCGTGCTCATGAGATCTGAAAATGTGAACGCCACAAAACAAGCACTTTAAAGGCAAACATAATAAATGTATTCATCATGTTGGAAATTTTAAAAAAGCGGTTACATTTCTGTTTCAATTTTCCTCCGAGTCAGAGCCTCTCAGAGCACATTTTTTTTTGCATCCTTCAAAACTCTTTGCCCCTTTTGAGGGCCTGTTTCCATAGCAACTCAGAGAGAGAGAGAGAGAGAGAGAGAGAGAGAGTCCAGCTCAACCTGTTGCATTTTGTGATGCTCACAAATGCTGAGCTGTGTCTCATGCTTCATGCTTTAGCGCAGGCTAAATCGCAGCTCCGCCATCATTCTATTTTCCACAAAGGCATGTATACAAATCCATGCATTTCAACATAAGTATTTGCACACACACACACCTACACAGCACACCCACAACGGCTGATGAACCCACTAAGTTATTCTCTTGGCTTCATTCCATGGTTGTTTCGTCGTTGATCGATGCAGCAGCATGTTTACACGCCACGGTCGCTAATTTGAAGGCAGAACAACATCTCTCTCTCTCATCCTGCCACTTACCACAGTTTACTAAGCAGAGCGTCTCTCTCTCTCTCTCTCTCTCTCTCTCTCTNCTTACCACAGTTTACTAAGCAGAGCGTCTCTCTCTCTCTCTCTCTCTCTCTCTCTCTCTTTCTGTCTGTCTCTCTCTCTTTCTCTCTGTCTCTCTCTCAGCACACAGAAATCTTTAATTTTAGGTTTCTCTGCATGTTTGTATGTTTACATCAATCCATATTCCACCATTAATCAACACGTCTGCCTGCTAGCCGCCTCCCTCTTTCTTTCTTTATCATCCAGTTTTTACTCTCCATCCTCTCCCTGCCTGTATCCTCCAGAAGCCACCCTCCCGCTCCGGATTGTCATTTGTTGCCTGTATCTCACACCAGCGATAACATCTGTCTGACTGTGTGATAAGTCGTCCGCCATAGATCAAAATACAGAAAAGCTCTCAGACAGATCCAGGTGACTATCGCCGTCATCCATCCACCTGTCAGAGGCAGCCCTCCCACCGGCTCCTCCTCCTCCTCTCCTCTGCTGTCCTTGNCCATCCACCTGTCAGAGGCAGCCCTCCCACCGGCTCCTCCTCCTCCTCTCCTCTGCTGTCCTTGTTGGCCAACCCAATGTCAAAAGAAAGAGAGTTAAGAGAGTGGTTGAAGTGGTGGGACATGCATGTGCAAACTATGTGTTTCCACAAAAATAATATGCAAAGGCGAGGTAGCAACTGAATGATTAGTCAGGAAAAAAAGCAGTAGAATGTCTCTCAAAATGGGCCACAAATGTCATAGATGTGATAATGAGTAATTAAAACGCCAGCGGATAATGGACCACATCATCATGGTCGTTATTATATCCACAATATTATATTATTGCCGCAGGATGAAGCATGCTTCAGACTTAAGGGTATTTGGTCTGCTTCAGTTGGAAAACAGTTCATTACAGTTCATATTGGCAGGTGTGAACACAGGTGCAGTTGCTGTGAAGCCAAGCGGAGTTGATGAAACAGTTTGTTGTAGAAACAAACATAATACTGTCATGCTAGCAAGGTTTCCATTCAGAGAATAAGATGATGTCACAGCGTTAAATGGACAGATTTTTAACGGGGACAAAGAGAAAAACCAGCCATGCTTCTGAATCAAACAGGTCAGGTGATGGTCTTCATTTAAAGGACCATACCACCCATTTTTGCATGTTTAAGCCTAATATATTAAATTTTCATACATGTAACATTATTGACAGTCATAAAAATGTTTTTCCTACCTTCCAGACCTCCACTGGTTTCAGTTCATTCTCTATTAAAATCAACTTGTTGATACTTGAAATGTTCTTGGGATAGGTAATCCGTCATCACCAACAAGACGTGTATTCAATTTTTTTT
>VXCM01005154.1:17246-57679 GCA_014773175.1 Lucifuga dentata
ATAAGGCTGTGTAACTATTAGCAGGAGAAACATGGATTTTTAAGGTGGGTGTATCACTTGAATATTTGATTTTGAAAGATTAAGAGATTTTGCAAAATATCAGGAAAGCTGAAATACAGTTTTATCCTTTAGGAAATGATTGTCAGTAACATAACATGTATGAACATTGAATATATTAGGCTCAAACATGCAAAATGGGTGGTATGGTCCTTTAAAATCAAAGTCAGGAAGAAAATGTGAAGCTTATGTTGCTGTGACTGGAGGAGGAAGAGGAGGAGGAGGAGGAGGAAGAGGAGGAGGAGGAGGAGGAGAGACTCTCATATCTTTTGTCTTAAAACTCTGGAAGCTGACAGTATGAGACCCAACAAATGAAGAAGCTGTAATGCCTTTATTTTTGCTCTGTATTTTTGAAAACACACAGTAAGGGAGCAAATTATTTACAAAATTTACTTTTTTTTAAATGAAGTTGAAATTTTTATACACACATTCTAATTTATTGTAATGCAATTAAAATGAAACATCCAGTTCATTTTCTGTTTTAGTTCAATAAAAAGTTAAACTTGTCTATTTTGGGAACTAATTTCTTTAATATTAATGTACAAAAGAAATCATTTATGGGGTGGGGGATGAAATTTTTCCTACTTCCAAAGGTGGAGAATGACAAAAAAAAAAAACTTTGAGAATGACTGAATTAGGGGAACCCAAAATATTTTCTCAACAAACTAAGGTTATGTTCTGCCTTTTCATATTATTATATTCAGAATTCAATCATCAAAATATGACTTAACGGAGCTTTAGACAGAAAAAGAAACTGGCATCTAAACAGACAAAATAATCAAACCAGGAAAACAGGAGGCCATCGTTGTCAGCTTATTTATAGGTACCATCAGGATGTGCTATCCAGCTCTGATTTAGTCACTGTTAAATATCTCTATAAAGACAATTTCTCTAGAACCCATCACTGTATGAAGTCGAAATTTGGCAAGTTCATGGCTCAGGACCCAAGGACGTGCAGTGTCGCTCAATTCAAGAAATGGATGAGTGGTTCTCGAATTGAGCTGTGCTGGAAAAACCAGTCCGCGCGGCAGGATACGCTCTGATTGCGGCGACAGGATACGCTCTGGGCGTGGCAACATATGCTCGCTCCACGGGCACGAGTGGCAAGGTGTGGCACACACCTTAAAATCCAAAAATCTGCTCCGAACAGCCACGTTTTCAACAGACTTTGCAAACAAAGCTAGCTCACAAGGACGTGCAGAACAAAATTATGGCAGGCTGCAGTGCACAGGCCCGGTCCAAACAGCCACGTTTTCAACGGGCGCTGCATTAGTAGCTGATAATGATCCATTAATGGAAGGAGAGATTTGGGACTGATTTGAACAGAAGCCCTGATTGAGAATTGGGGCTGTTTGGATAATTGGGATGTATTGGCTGGGCACAGCATTTGAGCTTAGCCAGGCGCAGTGGGGTGAAGTTCTTTTGGATGGGCCCAAACTCTCATATTTGGCGCTAAAAAAGGATCCAGGCAGTGTGACAAATAGGCTAATAGCAGCTGAGAATGAGTTTGATTGTTGTGGGATCGAGGAGGAGGAGGGGGTGGTAATGGAGGGCAGAGTCTGGCATGCTCATCGTAAAGACCCCAGCACGGTCAGACGTGCCAAACAGAGCAGAACAGTTGGCCGGGCTTGGTGCTTCCTGGCACAATGCAGCCTGATGTGACCTGCTGCCGCTAACAGAGGGAGAAGAAAGATGCTGGGATTAGACTGGACGGTGTTGCGGGAGGGTCAGTGGCACAATGGAGGGATCAGGAAGGTGAAGAAGGGGAAGCAGCAAGAGGCGGCGAGCATTTTAAAGCTCCTACAGGCAGGGCCGGCCCTAGCCTTTCTGGGGCCCTAGGCAAGTTATTTGCTGGGGGCCCCCATCCAGGGGCAGGAGAGATGGTATTTTCGGTGTGAATGCTGTCAAGCTAAATTAAAATAAATAAATAAATAATAAAAACACAAATATGTATGGATTACTAAATATTATTTGTCATTTTTAATCTTATTTCATTCTCCTCAACAGCCAAAAGTAAAATGCAAATTAATTATTTGTCATTTTTAATCTTATTTCATTCTCCTCAACAGCCAAAAGTAAAATGCAAATTAAACATGTTTCAAACTACTGTAGTAATTTTTAATAACATACAAAAGGGGCGTGGCTACCCTTTACCTCCCACTCTACAGTATTAATCTTACATCCCACAATTCCCCACTCCAACTCCAACCCACTCCATAAACNCAAAAGGGGCGTGGCTACCCTTTACCTCCCACTCTACAGTATTAATCTTACATCCCACAATTCCCCACTCCAACTCCAACCCACTCCATAAACATCTCTATGAGCCTCATCTTAACTAAAACATAATGTAAAACCATAATATGTATAAATTCCATGTTATATTAGTTCTGTGCTGAATAAAGGTGTGTTTTATAACACACCTTTAGTGAGTTGTCTAAGCACATTGAGCTCTATATATACTGTTCCCACTTCTATCAGGTGATATAGCTCACAAAGTTAGCACATAGATTTAGTTACATCTCTGCAGCTCCTGAACTTATTTACTGCTAATGAAAGTTCACTTTAGTTTCACTCTTGGTGTGGTGGCCGCGGGGCCCTAGGTAACCACCTGGTTCACCTATGCCACAGGCTGGCCCTGCCTACAGGCTGCGATTTTGAGATTCTGAAAGTTAATCATTGTGAGAGAATGTGATGAAAACTTTGCTTGTTAATCCAAAATGCTAGATTGAGAAACCTCGATGAGCGGGGCGTGGTCGGAGTTCTTCTTTACCGTTTTATTTCGCTTACAGCCAGAAGAAATACCAACCTAAACTGAATCAGCTATGAGCCTCTGCTGGGCCTGTTTGATTAGACTGAAGATGTTCTTATCTCATTTAAGGCTGGAAGCCACGTCATTTGGTAAATTTACATAATGAGCTACACAATAACAACCTCTTAATGCCTCAACCTTGTGAACATCTTAACTATGAATTAATATCACCTCAGATTTATTGAAAACTATTTTTGGTCAATAGTCACATTTCCAGATCAGTTGCCATGCTTGCACATTTTGAAAATTTAAAACTCAAAGATAATCCAATCAGGTGCAGGAAAGGCTCCTGTTGAGATTTGATAGAAGAACACTTGTCAGTTATCTACTGATCTAAAATAATTCTGAGATGCAATTCTGACAAGCTTATTAAGCCGTGACAAACCAGAGGGAGTGAAAGAAAACTGGTGGGCCGGCTGGTGGGCTTTCACAACAAATTTTATAATGTCACTCTGGTAGCATTTGTATCTGAGTGTTGTTTGTCTGCTCTCAGCGCTGATACGGAGGCAGCTGTTTGAATAACGCTGATAGCTGAGGACTGAATGCAAATACTGAATCATGTTGAGTTTTGCACAGGGGCGCATTAACCCAGCCTGCCTACTGCTCACACTGTGGCTAAAACATAATACCAAAGACATTTAAAAAAATAATAACGTTTTCCTTTTTAGGTGTCACATTACTCGGTTTGGTCTGGTTTAATCAGACTAGAGTTCGTTTTCTGCCTTAGTACAGTTCTTCAGTGCGGGTCTGAACACAGAAATTGTCAAAAAAAAAAAAAAAAAAANAAAAAAAAAAAAAAAAACAAGACCATTTTGAGGTGGTCTTCAGTACTTCTGGAGTGGTTTGTTTGTAGTCTGAACATGATCTTCACTACTTCTCAATAACCTATAGAGCAATCTATCGATCAATAAATTGATCTAGAACCAGAGAGGAGTAGGTGTACATGATTAACCTTGAAGGACCATACCGGCCATTTTGCATGTTTGAGCTTAGTATATTCAATTTTCATACATGTAATTTTACTGACAATCATTTCCCAAAGCATACTATTGGAACGGTAAATTAAAAATGTTTTTCCTACCTTCCAGACCTCCATTGGTTTCACTTCATTCTGCTATTAAAATCAACTTGTTGATACTGTAAACGTTCTTGGGATAGGTAATCCATCATCACCAACAAGACGTGTATTCAGGTTTTTTAGAAGTTATGTAATTTTAGCGTTTAAGCTCAATAAAAAGCATGGAGTGAATGTATGCCTCCACCAGGGAATATAGTCCCAAAAGAAGACCTGCGTTTATGGAAAAATTTAAAGGACCGTGACTTCATAAGGCTGTGTAACTATTAGCAGGAGAAACATGGATTTTTAAGGTGGGTGTATCACTTGAATATTTGATTTTGAAAGATTAAGAGATTTTGTAAAATATCAGGAAAGCTGAAATATTTCCTTTGGGAAATGATTGTCAGAAACATAACATGTATGAAAAAATTGAATATATTAGGCTCAAATATGCAAAATGGTGGTATGGTCCTTTAATAAAGTCCACCTTTGATCAGCAAATTGAACTGATGCTGTGTCATAACGCATCAGTTTTACTTAATATGTCTTCAGATGAGCATGTTGAACGTTAGCGTGTTGTTTAATGTGCTCAACGAGCGCTCCATTTTCCTGTTCAGTCTGAAGTCAGCACGCCTTTTTCACGTTGTGTTTAAAGACATACAGCAGCAAGTGTTGTTGTCTTGGAGTCAAATTCAGCTTCAGCTTCCATAGTTTTCTTGGTCCATGGCTCAAATAATGACTTGGAAAGTTTCCAAAGTCCGTCTTTGTCCCGTGTTGTTTTATTTATCCCAGCATAGCAAACTTCTTCCTGTTTTGCTTTTTTCCTCCCACCCAGAGGCATTTCTGACCAATGAGCAGAGAAAGTGTTCTCACCTGACTTTTGCTGCTAGATGTAGGTTTGATTGGATTGTTTTTTCCCGTGGGAAACTGAACCAAACCAACCTGTAAATGCAACATTAAAATAATTCAGGCCCTGATTCGGAACATAGCAAACAGGTCTGAAAACAGCCTTTGTGTGGTGTTTTCACTGCAGTCAGAAGGTCCTGCTGAATTTGTGTTTGCTCTCAAGGGTTTAAAACTACAGCTCACAGAGACACATTGCTGCACCATAATCTATTATTTGAGATGAAGTGATGAACTCAATCTTCTTTCCATTTATGAAAATCCTCTGTTATTGGAAATCCCAGGTGTAGATCCCAATCAAAATCCAATCAGCTTGCTGAAAAGTGAAGCCTGCATCAGATTTTGGCAAAATGTGTCACTTTTCATGATATTAATATTTGAGCAGCAGCATTAAAAACATAGACAGCATTACTTTTATGCTCAGTAGGAACAACTTTCATTAAATAGTCACATTTAATCTAATTCAAATTGCAATTGTGATTTTGCCTTGTGCAATTACTAAACAGCAAAAAGCTCAGATTTAATTACTCTGTGTGTGAGGAGTGCTTTAACTACATTCATTATGGTAGTTGTAGCGCTGCTGTGATGACTACGCGCTGGAGTAATTACGGTAATTGTAGAGCTGTCTTGCATGGGGCTTATAAGGAAGTCATTCACTTCAAAATGGCAGCGTCTTTTGTCTGGGGAGTTTATCGCTGGTTCTAAATCTAAAGCACTACGGTTGGCTGCTTTGCCAGCTCACGTCAAACGCTCCACAGCAAAACAATGCTGCCATTTTGTAGCGACTGACTTCCTTGAAACCCCATGAGATAGCTATAGGATGACTGTGATTACCCCAGTACACCTCAGGTGTGCTAACGCTGCCATAATGACTACATGTCAGACGCCACGGTTCAAACTGCAGCTGTAATTGTAGCGGCAGTGTTGCTGGCACCTATGGAACACTGGGTAATGCCAGTACAAAAGAGCTGAGTCGATCTGAATGAGCTGAGCTGGATGGAAGCAAATTTGAGTTTACGGTAACATCCCCTTAAGAGTGAGTTCTTTCAGCAAATCGTACAGGAGCTACAGAAGCTCGACTCTCAGGAGATTCATCTCTGCATATGCCTAGGCCTGCAAGAGACTTGGAGAGAAAATCTTGCCTGGAGTTTCTGTCTCCAAAAACTTTACCTTGTCCAGTTCTTGAATTATTGAAAAGGTAAGTTGAGGTATTGTTTCTGAATTCAAACTTTTCATGGTGGAGGAGGAGGAGGAGGAGGAGGAGGAGGAAGAGGAGGCTGTTTCGGGTGTCTGCGATGTGTTATTTTCTCTCAGTCATGCTACAAACTGGGTATCTTCACCCAGCGCTTAGTGCTAGAAATGAGGCAGCAGATATTAAAAATGATTAGTTCAGCCGAGCTGAGCTCCCATTTACTCTGGCTACTTTCATGAAGCTCTCCTCCCCTCTGCTCATTCTCAGCTATTCATGCAGATGTTCCATTATCAGCCTCCTACACACAGCGACTGATGGCGGCACTGAGGATGTACCATCTGTCAGTTGCACGCGCGTACGTTTATGTTTAAAAATGATAAAACTTCGGGAAGGAAAGGGTGTGAATGGGCAAAGGGAGAGAGCAGGAGTCTGTGCGATTTCAAAACCTCCAGCTGACAACTCAGCTGACCGATTCCCCGTGAGAATAATACCAACATCAGCATCCCATTTCACCCTGTCTTCCTCAGCCAGCCAAATGGCTAACTGCCCAGCTGCCCCCTCCCCACCTGTCAATTCTGTCTTTTCCCTTTTTGAAAGCAGAACACTAAAATTTCAAGTCTGCCTCATCTCTGTGCAGTTTTTTTTTTTTTTTAATCCTTGTGCTTTCTACAAAAAAGCACATCCAGATTCAGTGTAGAAGAATCAGGGGGATGAAAAAGAGACGAGCGCGCCAATATAAAACATCAATTCCAAACTTTTTTTGGTCCAACCTAGGGTCAAAAAAACCCAGAAAGTCTGTTTTTTCATTTCTTGAATGTGCAGAAACACATAAAGCATAACTATTGTGTTACTTGAGAATGAAATGAATGAATGAATACTGTAGCCCCGAAAAACAAGAAAAACTCTTCCTTACCCAACATTTACTAGCTATATTATCAAAAAACAAATCAAACCTATAAGTAAAAATTACAACCAGACAAGGGCATTATGAAAAGAACTGGATTTGTTTACTGCATTTAAAAAGTTTGCTTTTTTGGCAGCTGATTCATGTCAACAAGGAAGAGTTACTCTATATTAAAGAGTGTCACGATATACTGGTATTGATGATAACTGTGATATTTAACAAATAAAATACTGGTATCGTGTTGATAATACACATATAATATCATGTAAATAATCCAGCGCCTCTTAAATCATTTCCATTTCTTTCCATTTTCGCTTTGTCTCCCTCCTCCAATGCAATAGTAGCTAGCTAGCTAGCTAGCTACTATTGTGGTACTACTGTACTACTGTACTACTGTACTGTACTGTACTACTGTGGTAGTAGCTAGCTAGCTAGCTACTACCACAGTGTGTAGTTAGCTGCCATTGTGGGAACTTTTTGGATTTGGTAACAAAGACAGTAAGTTGGTAGACGCCCCAGTCTGCAAGAAACGCCGATCGACAGTAACCGCTAAAGGGGGCGGTACCACCAACCTGTTCACCACCTTCACCTCCATCATCCTGCAGATTTCACCACGGTAGAGACAGGAAGTAGCAGTTAGCTTGCTAGCCCTGAAACGGGAAAGGTTCCATGAAGGTCTTATTGTGTTGTTAAAGCTAAGTTATCATGGTGTTGGACTCTGACAGGATTTTCTCTCTCCTGGTTATTATATCAAGCTTTCTTGAGCTTGCTGTTTGATTACGTGTTTTTGTGTTTTGTAAGCTCCTTCCTGTAATAATGCAGTTTCCCTCTGAGTTCATTTGCCAAAAAAGAGACAAAACACACAATAAGCAAAGTTAAAGATGAATTTGACTGATAGTATTATTATTTTTATTTTTCAAATTTTCTATAGATATCGCGATAATATTGTTATCGTGAGTTCTTTTGGCCACGATAATGGTGAAGTGAAAATCTGATATTGTGACAGCCCTATTCTCTCTCTCTCTATATATATATCTATATAGATATATAGATATATCTATATATATCTACACAACAGATGAGTGTAGAAAAAGTATGAAATAAAGCAAAAGAATATTTCCTCCTAGTGTTTTTAGGTCTGTAAATGACGGTTTCAGAGAATCGGAGAATGTGTTTTCTGATTAGCTTCGTCTGACCTGCTTCATGCTGGACGTTCACTCCCCAAATTACACCTGCAGCATCCTAATTGGCTTAGGATATTGGTTTTAATCAGGGAGAGTACTGCGATTAAGATCCCAAAGCTACCTCCACAAAGCTAAGACACGACAAAGAGAAAGAATGAGAGAAAGATGGGCAGCAGAGAGAGAGAGAAACCACAAAAAAAAAAAAAAAAAANAAAAAAAAAAAAAAAAAGAGCTGGAAATGAGTGTTTAGTAAATGAAAACGAAGTATCTGTGGCATTTTGAGCCACCTCACGCAGAAGTGAGTACTTAATGACGCGCATTAAGCAGAGATTTATTAAGGAATCTGTGGAAGGCTATTAGCTGTGCCTTTGATTTATTCATCAGGGACTGAAGCAGCACAATAAATATGGAATTAACTGCCACCCTGTTCAGACCACAGCTCAGGGGAACACCCGAGCAGAATGAGAATTTGGATCCAGAGGGTGTCGATATCTTGTTTTGGAGATTAGCTCATGATAGCTAGTTAGAGATTTCGGTCCGTGCAGACATAACTGATGGCAGATGCTCGCAATGAATTCCCCTACACACACACACACACACATAAACCTCATAATGCAGCTTCAATTGCATGTGATGTAATTCACAAAGCTAATTTTTTTTATTTCTCTTTCTGTCCAGTGAGACAAAATTTCTGAGCGTGATGAGACTTAAAGTGAGGAAAAGTCATCCTCTTTAAAATCCTCTCAACGAGCCAATCAGCCGCCTCATCCCAACCCAGCTGATTCAAAGACACACACACACACACGCTTATCTCTGAAGGGTAACATTTACACACACTTTAGATCATGAACCTCAAACATCTGCTGCACACGTTAGATGTCTTTCCTGATGCGTTCCAGCTTATGCTGTTTAAAAGGGGGCATAAAGGGGATAACGTGATGCAATTACATAATGCCGCTGTATATATATATATATATTTAACTGGCCTCGGTATCTGGAATTCACATGGGGAGTTTCATCTGGTATTATGCAGTGAAGGTCAAAACAAATAATTTTAACCTTTGTGATTAACCTTTGTGATTCTGAAGAAACATCCATTTAATCTGCGTTAACCGTGCAGAAGCACACGGTCGCTATAGTGTGAGAGTTCACGTTTACGTTCCACACACCGAGTCTACCTCACATCCTCAGTAAGCGGGCCGCGGACTGAAATACGATTTAATCCAGACCAGAGCCGAGCCTAAAAATGCTCTTTAATTCAACCTGGGAGCAGAAATGTCATTATTACGGGAGCAGCCTTTATTTTTGGCTTTTATTTTAATACTTCCTGTCAAAAAAAAATGTCTAATTTTGAAAGGAATGTAGTCTTTGGTTGTTAGCGGATTTTGACCAGACAAAGGAAACAGCGAGACGGTTAGAGCTCCCTAACATCAGCATGTATTAAAGGACCATAACAGTGGTTTTGCACGTTTGAGCCCAATATATACAACCAGCAACAACCAACCATTTCCCAAAACAGACTACTGGAGCAGTAAAAATTAGGATTGTTTTTCCTACCTTCAAGACTGTTTCAGTTCATTCCAGTACGCTATAAAAATCAGCTTGCGGAGACTTGAAATGCGCTTGAGATAAATAATGCGTCACAGCGAGCGAACGCGACGTTAACACATCTAATGTGACATTAAAGCATCAAAGAATGAGACAAAGTCATTTTCATTTAGGTCGAAACAGGAGCGCGAATCTTTGGAAACAAGTTTATTTAGTCTGACTGATGAATTTCTAGCTTTAAATCGTCAAACGAGAAAAATCGTCAAAACTTACTTATACTCCATCGTTACCCTCAACATCAGAGCATTCCCATGATACATATATACATATATATATATATATATATATGGCATATCGTTTGCTTCATGTTTCTCATTCTGTCCGTGCGTCCGTCCCTGAGGACTCTGCAGTCCTCCACATGTCCATTCATTTGCATCACGTGTATGGAGGCGCGTCTCACAGATCTGTAACCTGGAGGATCGCTTCTGAGTCTGGTGCTTCAACTTCTAACATTAAACGCATCTTGACCGCGTGCTGCAACCGTCACACGTGCCCACGCGCTTTCATGCTCGCATGCTCAAACGAACACGAGGTCCGTACATCCCGTACACATGGACACACCAACACACACCCACACAAAAAAGCATCAGCTTTCCCGGTTTCCCTTTGCCTCTGAGGAAATCTAAATAATTCTGTGTGTAATTATGCCAGTAATGCCACACTGGCGCGAGATCAGAACGTCCTGTGGGATTGCTGCCTTGCATGCACATCAAAGCCATAGTAAGGAGACTGGCATCCAGGCGTCTATATGTGTCTGTTACGTAACATGGAGCTAGATGCTCCCATGTGAGCATCCCACAGGGCACCGCCTCGCTCCGTATTAATCTGATGAATCCTGGTTATTTGGGCCTTCTGGTTTTTCTGAGGATCCAGCTGTAAGATACGCTCTGTACTTTGATCAGGATCAAATGGCTTCGGCGCACCAGACAGCACATCTCCCGTAAAACTAAAAGAATCCAGGAAGAATGCAGTGAATGAATTGTGGTGGTTAAAGGACCATACTGCATGTTTAAGTCGAATAAATACTACACACGTGCAATCAAATTTTTAATCTTCCTGTATTTTGCCAAATTCCCTAATCTTTCAAAATCAAATGCTCACCCACCTTAAAGTCAAGGTTTCACCTGCTAACACATATGTCCAAATGTAGAAGGGACGGTCATTTTTAATTTACCAGTAAAAGCCATTTTCTCCTGGGACTATATTCCCTGGCAGAGACATATGTTCAGCTGCAGCTCCATGTTGGAGCAGATAAATAAAGTTACAAAAACCGTAAAGGATGTGGTGTTTGCTGTGATGGATTACTTCTCTCAAATGTGTTTCAAGTCTCTGCAAGTTGATTTTTATGGCGTAATGGAATAAACTGAAACCAATGGCAGTCTGGAAAGTAGGAAAAAAAACTGCTCCAGTTGTATAGTTTGGAAAATGGTTGTCAGTACGTGTATGCAGTTTGTATATATTGGGCTCAAACATGCAAAAATCACTGGTATTGACCTTTAATATGTACTTTGTGGGTGGGGGGTGCTGAATCGGCTCTTCAGGGCTCCTCTTCCTTTGCTTAGGTAGAAATGGTTTGGTGCATCCTGCAAAAAGGATTCATGGCGATTGCTGATTTGATTTTATATGAAATTGAATTCAGGGTCCATAAATTCAAAATGCATTATAACATCTTATTTTATATTGTCACACATCAGTACTATATCAAAAATATAGTAAAAAAAAAAAACACAAAAATTTTTAGCTGAAGTACTGCATTATGCACAGTTCAATAAAACAAGATTGTGTTGTTTCCAAAATATTGCATAGAAAGCCATAATTTGGTGCTACATCCTGTTATTACAAAAATGTAAAGCTTGGGATCCATACACTACGCTCAGACCGCTTGCTGCAACAGACAACGGGTCACACGTGCGCACACACACACACACACACACACACACACTACAAATACAATTTTTCACGAACACAGTAAAGAGTCCAAAATGAACACTTACATGTGCACGCACACCACAACGTCAATATCAAAAACAAACAATAAACCTGCAGTTTCATGTGGAGAGGAGAGATGTGAGCGTGTTGACACAGAGCATGCATGCGGCGGGCTGATATATTTCCACGCTGCTAATGATGCAGATAGAATTTCCTGGCGCTGCTCTGAGAGCGCATCTTTACATGCACGGACGCAACCGCCGCACGGCTCTGCAAAGCTCTGCTAGCACCTGAAATGGGAACGGAGCCAGCTGTTACCATTGGCTACAGATTAGTGTGTGTGTGTGTGTGTGTGTGTGTTAAAGAGCCATATCTATCTCTCAGACACCTGTGATCCAGTCTCTAATATCATCCTCTTCCTTTATGAACATTGAAGTAGCTTGAAATAAATCTATTCCAGGAGAAACATTTCTCCCACTTTTGGGTGGATTTCTCAGGGTCACAATGCTTATATTGATTTATAAAGATGGATTATGTGCAATATACATAGAACTATAAAGCTAGAAATCTCTGTCTTGTATGTCTGTGACACCAACGTCTTTAGAACCCAGTACTGTATGAAGCTGAAATTCAGCAGGTTTATTGTTCAGGACCCAAAGACATGCAGCGTCACGTGTGAAGTTGTTTTGATGAGTGGTTCTCGAATTTAGCTGTGCCGGTAAAAAGTAGTCCGTGCGGCAGTGTATGCTGCCGCACGGACTACTTTTAATAGCTGCTACTATTAGCTGGACTACTTTTAATAGTAGCTGGACTACTTTTAATAGCTGCTACTATTGTTAGTCACCAAACACAATTACGGTAATGTCATATTATCTACAGTTACAGATCAATAGTTAGTTGTTGAAAATGAAGGGAAACTGATTTGGAAGAGTTAATGAAGTTTTAGCTTTATGAAGGGAAAAGCGGCATAAAGTCCGACCCATTTCGAACAGGCACATTCAAAAATTCAACATTTCACCTTCCTATGCACAACTGTAGAAGGCACAGTTGCAATTGATCATGCTATACATACAGTATAGCATGATCAATTATATGTATGTATGTATATATATATATATATATATATACACACACACACACACACACACACATATATACAGTGTGTATATATATATATATATATATATATATATATAGCATGATCAATTACAACTGTGCCTTCTACAGTTGTGTGTAGGAAGGTGAAATGTTGAATTTTAAGGAGGTTGTTTCACCTGAACATTTGATTTTGAAAGTTTAGGGGATTTGAATTAATGAATGAAATGATATATTTTGGGAAATGGTTGTCAGCGTATATGGATTGTATATAATGGGCTCAAACATGCACGATTGCCGGTATGGTCCTTTAAAGTTGTGTGCTGTATGCTGGCAGAGCTCAAACAGAGCAGAACAAAGCGCTGCAGCTCATGAGCTTCTCGTGTTGCATTACTCCTGCTTTCATCTGTCATTGTTTACTTTTATTGTGAAAGGTCTGGCAGACCAGTCAAAGTCGAACTTGTGGGAGAATCTGAGTGTTGCTTAAGGTTGATTCACCAGTTGGGACTCAAAACGAGGCTCCAATACACACTTATCTTCTTTATTTTTATTAACCTCCAGCAGGGAAATTAGTTTGTCACCTCCATAAAAAGACTTTTACATAAAAGACAATACACAGTAAAATACACACATTCAAGACAGATCTCAGAATTATTCAACCACCTGCAAGAAAAAAGGCATAAATAAACGGCGCTTACACTGCATAAATCCTCCCAATAAGAACAATTGATAAACGTAAAAGCTTTCATTATTTAAAAGAGCAGCAATGAAAAGAGCCAATTGCTATTTCTTTCTTTCTTTTTCTTTCTTTCTTTCTTTCTTAGGATCCCCATTAGCACCAGCTTATGCATTGGCTATTCTTCCTGGGGTCCAACACACACACAGATATACACACACAATACATACAACACACAAAACAGCTCCATTTCCTAAAATTAATAATTCAAAAAAACCGAGGAAATCTGAAGAGAAACAAAAATTGTCACATTTCAACAAGATGTCAAACAAACATAATAGTTTGTAGCTTCCCTTTTAGTGGACAATTCAGTGTATGCCAATCAATATTTAAATCTCCTAGAAAATAAATCTCATTGTCAAGATTACACACTTTATCCAACATTTCACACAATTTCTAAAACCCAAAATGACACAACAAGGAGAAAATAAACAATAATTAATAAATACATACAAGTTCAGCAGACTAAAAAACTCTGGAGTGTTGAGATACATCATTTATCACGTGATTTATTTAGAAGTTTCATAAAGGTCTTTCTCAATCACGTGAAAGCTGCCTAATGCACAATTTAAAGCGATTGTTTGTATCTGCTCTAAAAGATGTATCGTCATGCTACGGCTGGGTGATAAATCGATTTAATCGATTAATTCGAGGTTACGTATTGGCACGATGTGTAAAATGGCTAAATCAGAAAATCGAGGTTTTTTTTTTAAACTACTAACTAGTTTTAACGGGGAAATTGCGGCAGAGTCGCTCTCCGTCAGTCAAGCCCGTTCCCGCTTTGTGTGCGTTAAACCTACAAGCCTTGATTATACTTCAGCGTGTTCGTGAGGGTCCGCGGCTCCGCCTGCAGCGGACACGGACACGGTCTCCTACCTTACCAATCAACGGTCCGTCACGTTCGCTGATGTCACGCCCACAAAGCTTTCAGCAGGTCAGATGTGCAGCAAGATGCTAACAAACACTTCGACTGAAGATGAGCTCGTTTCTAAAAAGGTAACGTCTCTTCATCATTTGGAAGTTGTTCGGTTTTGCGCTTCACGGCGCGGAGCTCCTATAAACGTTACAGACCCGTTTGCTGCAGCTTCACGCTGTAGGTGGAAAACTAACAAGTCAGAGCATCAAGAGGCAGCAGACAGGAAGCTGGACTTCCTGCTAAAACCTTTCAGTTTAAAAGGTTTTGGTTAAAAAACAATTTATTATTTTAATAAAGAAAATACTCATTTGAATTAGGTTGTTTTTTTTTTTTTAAATANCCCCCCCCCCACCCATTAAAAATTGATGAAAATCGCAAATTGGTGATCATGTGAAAAAAATCGAGATTTTATTTTTAGGCCATATCGCCCAGCCCTCATGGCCATCAGCATTATCATAACTACCATCATCATCATCATCATCATCATCATCATCATCACTACCGCTCTTCATCAACAACTGCTGCTGCATCTCCTTCCATTACTCATCCCAGCCATCATCTTCTCCTTCCTCTCCTTCATTGTTACATTTTCATGTCATCATCGTCGTGCCGTCGAGCGGTCGTCGCACGCTGATGGCCTAAACGTCGCCTCTGTTCTGACTGATCAAAGCGTTGGCGATGAAGCCTCGTTTCTGATGTTTGTGGCTCACGCTGATTGAAAACCAAATCGTTTTGCATTGTGTGGAGGAAAAGTGGCTGAAAGCAACAACTCCAAAAACATCGGCCGATTGCGCCGCATTTCATCATGCGCGCATCGAGCTGTCGCTTTGCTGCTGTAAACTTGCAGAGGTTTAAACAGATGAAATGAGGATCGTTGACTGATTGGTTATGGCTGCTTACTCCAGCGCGTGTCTGTGTGTGTGTGAGATTCTTGATTTGTCAATAAGCCAGCGTCATCTCCAGCTCAGGATGGATGAGTTGAAAATTCTCACTAAACCCAGATAATTTATGCCAGCTGTATTGTAACTGGAGAGACGTTTAACTGCACTAATTTGCAAATACAGAAAACATTTTAAGTGCAGTAAATCCAGATTTATAATCCCGCAGGGCGAAAACATGCAACAGCTGCAAATGTGTAGCCGAGATGATGCTGATTCTTGAACAATTTTGACTTTATTTAATAGTTACAGGATAGATTCAGAAAAATATGATAGTTATTATAGTCATTTCTTTCTCTTTGCATATTATAAGAAGAAGACAGATTTTGTCTAATCTTGTTTGACTTTGGCGATGCGCTCTCTAATGAGCGCCGTTCAAATTTTGGATTAAAAAAAATCACAAAACAAATTATCTTATATGAGTTTTATGCCCCTTCTAAATAAAATCACCATCGCAGTCATATTCTGCAGTTATCCTGCGTTGCTCACAGAAAGTGAAGATGCGTGCCGGAGAACAGGAAGTTCCCGTGCTTGGCCTCCAGTCGTTGCTGAAATGACTCAGCCGTGTCTGCTGCAGGTGTCAGAGCCAACCTGCTGGTGTCAGGTGGGTTACATTTCACAGGTTAACCTGATAACCTGCCAACAAGCCTCTCAGGGTTTGCTGCCACATTCAATTACCCCACCTCAGCGGCCGCGTGTTTGTCTGCGAAAGAAAAAGAAAGGCAGAGATGGATGGAAGGTGAGGATAACATAACAGAGAGAGAGAGAGAGAGAGAGAGAGAGAGTGAGAACAAGGTCTGCAAGTGCATTATATCCATTTCCTGTATACATATGGAAGGAAAGGCAAGCGAGAGATAAGCTCACAGAGAGAGTAAAGGACTGGAAGAGAAGAGATTGATGGGTATTTACTTGTTTGCTTCCAGTTTTGTGTGTGTATGTGTGTGCGTGTGCGTGCGCGCTCATCCACCACGCCGCCGCAGCGGGGTGCAAGAACGCTGTCAGAAAGTTTGCGTGATTTGCAGCGGACACGTTTGAAGTCAGCGGCGTCACCCTCATTACATCCCGATTCATCGTCATTCAGCGGCGCGTTTGACCTGAAGCGGGATGTGAAGCGATTGTTGTGCCAACTTCCTGATGTCATAACTGTTGTAGCAAAGGCCGATCAGGAGCCGGAGCTTCAAAGACTTTGATAGGCTGTGACAGCGAACAGTGGCCCCTGATTTTAATAACCATGAGGCTGGTGACAGGGAATCCAGGATCTATTTTATCTTCTCCATCTTTGTTTTAGTTTGACTGGCAGAGAGCACACAGCTTCATTTTTGTAGAGAAGGCAGAATTCCAAAACTGTAATGAACTGTGGAAGCGTGCAGAGGACGCTTTAAACAGCATCAGCACCGCTAATTGCAGCAGGGAAAGATCTCCGACTCATTTGTCATGCCGCGTTCCAGACGACTCCGAACTCTAAATTTTCCAACTCCTACTTAAAAACATGCGTGGAATGGCAGAGTGCTGATTTGGAAACTCGGACCAAATCCGTCTACCCTGATTTCAACGAGGATGACATCACTCAACATGGCCTCGCCCTGGAGGCAAACTTTGTGAATGTAAAAAATCTGCTAACAGCCAAATAAAGTAAATTTTATTGCATGGCATTCAAATATAAAAGGGCTATAAATAAAATAAAACTGTTATGATGTCAAAATATGTCAGTGTTGCTCGTTAGCTATCTATAGTGTATAGATAACTGTGTCATGCTAGTTTAGTATAAATAATTTCAGAACCGAACTAATTTTACAGTGGGAAGTCGGAATTTCCAACTGGGAAATTCCGACTGCCCACTTTAACTGGAACGCAGCGTTATTGTAGCACCTGGCTGCCGTATATACTGGAATATAGGGACAGGTAAATGAATAGTTTGGACCTGGAGCAGCTAGATGCTACAATAGAAACAGGAAGTAAGGAGGGACTCATTTACAGGAAGCAGTGATCACACCGGAGATGAGTTTATGAAAACTGGCACCATGTATTAAAATAAAATGCCGAAACAAAATTAAAATGGCCAAAAATTTAACATTAAATTCTACAAAATCGCAGTTTGTTACCAAACCGGTAACAGAAAATATCGGCAAAAATCAGTTGTGTCCTTTGGTCCAGTTTCTTGGTGGTTTCATGCCTCTCAGGCCTCTTTAAAGGACCATACTGGTGATTTTTCATGTTTGAGTGCAATATATGCAACCTGCATCACTGTCATGAAGGCAGGAGGGAATTGATGGCGTACTACTTTACGACACACGTCAAAACATTGCACGTTTTAAGTCAGATCATGCTCGCTGTAAACACCATGTTGTGTATGTTGTTCGTGTTTTGCCTTTTTTTCTTTTTTGTAACCTTCGTAACCACGCCTCCAAAGCATAAATCCGGTTTCTTATGCATAGAAAGGTAAAATATATACGTTAGATACGCACCTTATGTAACTGTTCCGACTTACGAACAAATCCGACTTACGAACAGCCGTGGGAATGGAACTCATTTTCATAACCCGGGGACTTCCTGTATACCATTTATATTAGAACTGCTAAATGAATTCATCTGTCTGCAGATTTATATGTAGTTTTACACGCTGCTTCATGTTAATAATCCACCATTGTCTTCTGGTGTGTGTGTGTGTGTGTGTGTGTGTGTGTGTGTGTGTGCGTGCGTGTGTGTGCGCATGTGCGCGTGCCAGCTTGCATTTTTCTGCACACTTGGCATCGATGACAAGTTTTATCCCCATTTGTTTTATGAATCTGAAGCCTCCTCCATAAGCCTTTCCACTTATGATTTAACAGACCCATAAGACAACATGGAACAAATCTTTTCTCCTTCCTGTTTCCCGAGGAAGAGAATTACAAAACGTACCGTGACACTGACGTTTATGGATGTTTTCAACAGATGAGAAGAGGGAATGTAATTTTTTTTTTCCCTCAGTGATCAAAGCATTATTGGCTGTAATTCATAAGAGAATCTGTGTTCTGAAAAGAGAGATAATCTGTCACTGTATAACAGATGTAATGCTTCTGAAGACTTGGGCCTACATTAATTTGTGGAGCTGTGTGTGTGTGTGCGTGTGTGTGTGTTCATTTTAAATATAACTACTAATTACTGAGAATAAATCCAGCCTTGGCAATTGTGTGAAAAGATGCATGGTAATCTTCTTCAGTAGACTTGGTTTATACTGATGGCTTTATGTGTGAAATGTTGATTACTTTGGAGTTGTGTTGATGTAACATGTACACACACACACACACACACACACACACACACAGATTGAGACAATGAAGAGATTAAAGCCATGNACACACACACACACACACACACACACACACACAGATTGAGACAATGAAGAGATTAAAGCCATGCAGAAATGCAGGATGACAGTCGCTGTAAGAGGTCCTTTACTTTAGTTTTTGTCCCCACCAACTCCTGATGAAAATATCTGCATGAATAGCTGCTAAATACTTTAAATGTTTCAATAAATAAAGCGACTCTCATCGCTCTGATTCTCCGCTTTGCTGCTGCACTCAAAGTTCAACTAAATTCAACCTCAACCCGTCCTGCCAGACCGTTCCAATACGTAACCATTGAGCGAATAGTTTTCACGAGGTAAACAGAAGCAGTAAAAAAAAAAAAAACCTCATAACCTGCGTAGAACAATTTCCCGAGTTGAACAATGAAAGTTTAAAATCGTACCATCTGGGCAGAAAGATGACTGCATGGCGAAATGGGTCCGTGTACGTAACGGCCGATCGATTTTCATTTTGGAGTGGGGAAATGGAAAATGGATGAGCCAATTCCCATTTTTCATTTTGGAATAGGAAAACAAAAAACAAGCTGTTTTTTTCATTTCGGAAGGGCATTCCACAGTTTAAAGCTGTTAGCTTCGGTAGATAGCCAAAGCTACCTGCCTGATTTTCCAGTGGAGACCCAAGGCTAAGCCCTGGATCTCCACTAACCCTAGATCTGCCCCTGATCACCATGGGCTTTAACCGGGTATGAGGGACGACCAGTAACTTCTGACCTGAAGACCTGACAGACCGGGAGGCGGAGTCTGTCTGTATAAGATCCACAAGATAGGGGATAGGGATAAATACTGCTTATCATGGAAACCAGCCTGAGCTTATTTGCTGCAAACATCTGCTTCTGTTTTATGTGATTTGGTAGGTGAGAGTAATAAAACTCAGCCAGAAAACCAGCTAAAAAGGCTAAAATCTTGCTAAAGCTAAAGAGCTGGGTCATTATTCTCAGTAAGACAAGCAACACCTTCATATAAGAGTTTTTTATTCAGTGTAAATGCCAAAATACTGTGTCTTGCAGTGTTAGAGGTGTCACGAGCATGTGAACGGCCAAATTAATTTCCTCTCTGATATAGTGCCATGATTTAAAAAAAGAAAAACCAAATAAACACATTCTAAAATACACGAATAACTCTGCAAAGAGAGCGAAAGGACAAACTCTTAATGATTATCCCAAGGAAAAGTTTGCAGATAAAGATTCAAGCCGAGGGGAAGAGTTGCACTGGGGATTGTTTGCTAATTACACCGAGACACGGATCAACGCCATGCCAAAATAAAAGCGTTAAATCAACACGTACACAGGCAGAGAGGAACATTTTAGATTGCATTTAAAATTCAGGTTATGGATGACACCTTTGAGCATATCGAGGGGGATCGTTAGATGGATCTGATGGGTACATAGAGGAGTACACGAGGAAAAAAATGAAATATGGCCCTTTTTTTTTTTTTTTACAGCACGTGTTCTATAGCTGTTTGTGCTCAAGCGACGTCTCCCTTATAGGCTAATTATCACAAGAGGCTGAAATTAGAAAGCAGCCTATGATTAGGAATAAGTAGTATAATTGGAAGTTCACCGTTCCAGTTCATTTGCTGGAGGTGTGTGTGTGTGTGTGTGTGTGTGTGTGTGTGTNTGTGTTAGGGGAGGGAGGGGAGAAGGGAAGCCAGTATGCAATGTGATCTGATTGGCGAAAGCTCGTTGCACCTGCCTTTTTAGTTTATTACAGAATTCCAATCTGGGGGCTTTTGCCAAGCTGTTGAGCATGAAATTATCCAAGTATGAACGTATGAGTGTGTATGTGTGTGTGTGTGTGTGTCGCTGTAACAGATGTGTGTGTCAAAGCAGAAGTGGATGGGATCCACATGCTGCACTAATTGGAAGCAGCGGTTTCTCGTGTCAGGCGATTGATGATGGCGTAGAAGTGCTAAAAATCACAGTCCGCACAACAAAGCCGCTCGACAAACACATCGCATAAGCCGCCGTCCAGCCTGGAAACATACGCCAATTTTCTCCCTGCTGCATCTTTCTGATTCAGGATTCTGCTGAGTAACTTTGTTGTGGACAAGGTTACAGCAAACTGTAAACTTGCTCCCTCAGTCATGCATAATAAAGCCTGAACGAGGCAGAGATGGAGGGAATAAAAGAGAAGCAGCCTTCAGCATCGCTCTTTAAACACTGAAAAAACCCGCTGCAGTACACCTCCATCATTTCTAAACATAATAATAATAATAATAATAATAACTTTATTTATATAGCACCTTTCATACAAGTAAATGCAACCCAAAGTGACCCCAAAGTCAAAGAAAATCGTCCATCAGTGTGAAAAAAATCGAGATTTTAGTTTTAGGCCATATCACCCAGTCCTAGAGCATTTAATGGTCAGCGAACTACGCCTGAATAAAACAAAGATTTTAAAAAAACCTACACTTAATTTTAATATTTAGTTATTACACTGCTGGATTGAGCTACATTTACTCAAAAATATTGAGCCAAACTAACTAAAGGAGTTAAGTTTACTCAACATAGGTCTATTTGGAATGACTAAGGAAATGTACTCAATTTGTTTTAGCTAAAACTGCAGATTTAACTTCGCTGAAATTACTTCTAAATATTTAATACAGTCAAGTTAAAAATAGACAAATCTAAATAAATTTATTACATGCAACCACTTGACATATAAAAATTAAATACACTAAAAGTAGCATTTTTTCTTCTCTTTTTTCTTTTTAATTTTTTGTTTTTATTTTATTTTTTATTTATTTTTATTTTTATTATTTATTTATTTGTAGTTAATACATTAAAAGTAGCATTTTTTCTTCTCTTTTTTCTTTTTAATTTTTTGTTTTAATTTTCTTTTTTATTTATTTTTATTTTTATTATTTATTTATTTTTAGTTAATACATTAAAAGTAGCATTTTTTCTTCTCTTTTTTCTCTTTCTTTTTTATTTTTTATTTTATTTATTTTTATTTTATATATTTATTTATTTATTTTTAGTTAAATACATTGAAAGTAGCATTTGTTTCAGTGAGGGGAGCAGGATTGGGGTGATGTGACGTCGTGAACATGTGACCATCAGCTCGTCTTCGTCGTATCAGCGCTGCATTACCTGTCGCAGGTTTTTGCTCGCTGTCAACAAGTCTGACTATTTGAGGCTGATCAGACAGGCAGCAGTTAGGCTGCTGAACTGGCATTCACGTTTCGCCGGCTGCAGCGACAGACACTTCATCTTCCACTAATGCCATCTGCGAGCGCTGGCGCCCGGCCCAGAGCGGGACGGACGAGAGGGAGGGGCTTCCAAACTGCACTGGATGGGCTCAAAGTGTGTGTGTGTGTGTGTGTGTGTGTGGAAAAAGTGAGCGTAAGTGACTGAATGAGAAAAGTGGCGAGGGAAGAAGCGAGTTCAGCGGATGATGGCGTGGTAACGACCGTCTGAGCTCCGCGGCGTTTCTTACTTTGGTTGCATGTTGCGGTGAGGTCATGCGATAGTTTTAGGATTCAGGCCCTCTGTCACGTCTGCGTCTCAGGCAGGTCAGGAGCATGCGCTGGGCATCATCGCATCCACCATGCGACAGAAACGCAGCAGGGAAAAAAGAAAGAAAAAAAGGGAAAAAAGAGGAAGAACCAGAGGTTCTTCCTCCTGCTGAAACTCAGCTCTGCTCGTCAACAGTTTGAAGAATATAAACTCGTACTGCTGATTTAGTTTTAGTTTTAGCACTAGTCACGTCGCGCTTCTCATTATTACTGCAGCCAGCTGCATTTTCACTCCTGGCAAAGCCCATTAAAACATAATAACTTATTCCATTCTGACTTCCTCACACCAACTAAACAGGTAACAAAGTAAACTAATTAATTAAGGTAAATTAAAGTCCAGATACTCACCAAAAATACTTAAAAATACACAAAAAATACGTAAAAACTGTTTTTACTTTACTTGACACCACTGCAAATGAGCAGAAAAGCCCAAGAAACTTTGTGTTTTACATATCATCTCTCCCAGGTATCTTTCACTTTATCTACTGTATAATGCATGTAAAAATATGCAGGGAGGATGCAGAGAAAACTTACACGCCACACACGTGTAATTGTAGCATTGCATTGTAGCTCCTAGCGTGAATTTAATAAGCACCACTTTGATTGCTCGCAGGATAGAAATTTGCATGCTTTTATGACAGGACCCCCTCTGTGCAAACCGTGTCTCATCCGGCTTTTAGCCAAAGTACATATCTGTGTGTATGTGTGTGTGTTTGTGTGTGTTTGTGCGTGTGCGTACTTTTGTATTGTTCACTTTTGCCTGTAGCCAAGCTAAGAAATGAGGAAGCAATGTCAGTTGTGAAATAAATCATTGATTCTTCTTGTATAGGTGGAGGGAGGGTTACATTGAGTGAGTTTATGTGTGTGCATGTGCGCGTGTGTTTGATGATACACACGCACACATGATACACACCTTCACTGTCTTTCTTATAAGTAGTGAGACTCAGAGGGAAACCAATGGAAGATGTCAGAGCTTAGTGGCTTTTTGGATCAATTCTATGGTGTCCATTAGAAGATGGGGCGTCCAATTGTTGCTGTGTGTGTGTGTGTGTTTGTGTGTGCGAGTGTTTGTATTCATCCATCTAAGGCAGGGTTTTGGTTTGTGGTCATCAAAAGGTAATTTTAGCAAGACAGTTATGGCAAAATTACTACCTCTGGTTTTTAGGTGTTACAGGAATAATGTGTCAGAAAAGACAGACCTGCGTGTGTGCGTGTGTGTGCGTGTGTATGTGTGTGTTAGAAATAGTGTAGGAGAGAGAAAGAGGGAGTGAGGGAGCAGGAGGAAGAGACGGGGTTTGGTATTAGTTGAGGGTTACTAGGTATTATTTGGCGTGCAGCAGCAGGATCCGGGCCGCGGCGATATTGATTTGAAGCAGCGATCCGTCTTTGTGTTTGAGCTCCGACAGACAGGAAGGAGAAAAAAAAAACTCATACAGCCTTCACTCAGCAACCTCCTGCAAGCCCGAACATGCCATGAGAAAACACAGCTTGTGTGTGTTCGGCTTTACGTAAAAGTCTGCATGAGAGTGCTGAAAGATAGAAAAGAAATGACTAAAGCAGCTTGTATGTGTAGTTTGTTTTGTGAGAGTGTGTATTATTTGTGTGTGTTGCACGTCACTGTAAGCAGATTTTAAGCAATTTCCTCAATCGATTGTTAGACCACCTTAACAATCAATAACCGATTGATCAGTGCTCTTATAAAACACAAAAATCATAGCTTTATTTTTAAATAGTTGGGGCAGGTCTGAATAGGGCTGGACGATATGAAAAAAAAATTTACTAAAATAATTTAATGACACTGCCACCTGATTGACTAGTTTGTTTAGCTTTATAGTTAGTTAGCTTTAGATTTATAGTTAGTTAGCTTTATTGTCAGAATTATATATTTTATAACGGTGACTAATCGCCAATTGATTAATCATTAACCTCTCTATAATGTGTGTATGTGAGAGAGGATAAGTCTCTCTGTGACTGAGTTGGACTGCTTGTTTGGAGTGTGTTTGCATGGGTGTGTATTTGCCTCAGTTTATGCATGAGCGCACATGTGCAAACCCCTGTGTGTGTGTGAGTGTGTGTTCCAGGAGTTTAAGCCGTGCGATCACTCCCAGCACCCCTCGCTCACCTATCCGCTAATCTCTGCCGACTCCCAGGTGAGATAACNCGATCACTCCCAGCACCCCTCGCTCACCTATCCGCTAATCTCTGCCGACTCCCAGGTGAGATAACAGAGCTTACTGACATTTGAATATTACGACTCCTCGCTCAGAATATCAATTAAGTTGAAGTTGGCGCTCGCAGCTCTCTCTCTCTCTTCGTCTCCCCGCTGCGCTCGTTTTCTTGTCACTCCAGCGGCCTTATTGCGTCGAGGGAGAGAAGAAGGAAAGACAAAACACCGAATGTGGACGAGGTGGAAGGAGATGCTGAGCAAATAGGCCTCCTCTGCGCCGCCGTGGGAGGTTTAAAAAAAAAAAATGTTTGTCCTCCGTTTCCAGTCTCTTACTCTCTCCAGGCAATCAAGAGCGATGAGATGTGATGCAGGCGTTAGATAACAGATACCTCGCCTTTTGGATCTACGCTCTTTCCGCCGAGTTCTGTGCAATTTCAAGGGATTTGATTTGATTCAATTTCCCTGTAATCTCGCTCACATTAGATTGTGTGGAGCTGCTGTGCAAAGTGTGGAATTGGGAAGAAAATGATGAGAAATTTCCAGTTGCTTTGAGTAACAGTCTGAAAAAAAAGAAAAGAAAGAGAGCTGCATAAATCTGCAAGCATAACCCAAATGCAACCAGGAGCGTATCGGAATAAAGTCATTCATCCTCTCGCTGTCAAGTCTGTCAACCTGCAGCTGTTTGACCTTGTGCGCGCAATTCTTACATTATTCATCATATTTATTCGACTGTAACTGCAGCTGGGATGGAGCTGTTTAGACAGATCTTTGTGTTTTTGATCAGAACTGCATCACATAATCACTCATGTATGCTAAATGTAGAAATGCAGAGAAGAAACACTTGTACAGGCGATTCTTCACCATGAGATTTATGTCGTCAGTTCAAACACAGTCAGGAATTAGTGGAACTCTGGAGCAAAGCCGCTCAAAAGTTGTCGGAATTATTTCGCTAAATGTTTCCATGTCATAATTTTGAAACTTTTGAAATCTTGAGCTTGGGTCTTGGCCCTGTGGGAAAGAAAGAAAGAGGAGAAAGGAGAAAGGGGAGAGAGAGAGAGAGAGAGAGAGAGAGAGAGAGAATTATGTGGGAGAGAAACAGACATGAAGAGAATTGTGAGAAAAAGGGAGAGAGAAAAAATAGATGAGGACGAAGAGGAAGAATGTGAAGAGGCAGAGAGAGAGAGAGAGAGAAAATAGACGACATGATCCAGGATGGAGAGATACAGAAAACCTGAAAAGGAAGCTTTCCCTCTAGTGTCACATTTGAGCTGATTTCTCAGACGTCGTCGCATCCGTCTGACTCCAGAGAATCTGCTGAGTAACTTTGTTTGTGCTGAGGTTACAACAAACTGTAAATTCTCCCACACAGGCGAGAATCATCCGGCACAAACAAGACAGAGATATAAGAAAGACCAAATCCCTAAACTCTCATCCTAAAAAAACAAAAACAAACAAAAAAAACAAACAGCTCATCATCCTTTTCTTTATTCTCTCCATTTCTTCCCTCTCCGACACTTCCCGGCGCTCTCCCTGCCTCTCCACCTATCTGCAGTTGTTGCCTTGGTAACAATACAAAGAGATTATCTTTGCAGCTTCGTCGCCGTGGCAACGCTTGGCTTGCCTCCAGGCCGTTGGTGGGAGCGCGCCGCCCTCCGGCTCGCTCCAGCCAGCTCGTGTTGACCGGGTGGCGGTTGATGCCTCCATCAGCGAGCTCTGGAGGATGCGGACGCTGCAAGATGGTGTCTCCGGAGCCAGCAGTTTAGAATCTGTGATTGTCTGCCTGGGCTTTGTTTCCAGCGTTTGTAGTCATCAAGGGGACTTCAATGCCGTTTGTCGTATTACCTGGTTTTGTAAAAGTGCTTTGTGCTTACATCTGTCTCAAAAATGGAATAACTGAATAATGTGTGTTGGATATGTTCATCATATTAGGAGATCCAGAATCCCCTGCTGCTGTCATCTAGGGATTTTTTTTTACAGTTAGTGCGTAATTGTGTTACGGGAATGGAAAAAAGTTGCAAAATTTTTCCAATATTAACATGGTGTAAAGAAAACAAATAAAACTCTGTCATCAGCTGTGACAAGCTGAATCTGATTGGCTGGCAGAATCCTCCATATTTTCAGCAAAATGTTTTTAACTTTGTCAAATTAAACTTTGACAAAGTTAAAAAAGCTTTGTCTTTCATTTTCTGATGCCGAAACATGGAGTGAGGACGGGCTGTTTGTTTGAGGAGGTTGTCAGAGAAATTGCAACTCTAGATTAAACTCCAAATCTCCTCCAGGTTTTGGAGTCAAACCCAGAGAGAAACATTACCAAGTTACGCATTTCTGGTCAGGTTTTTTTTCCAATGTAGCCTCAAAACCAATCAGAATCCTTCTCAGCAGAAAAAGAAAATCCATTGGACAAAACTTACCGTATATACCATATATACTCAACTATAAGGCGATCTCGAGTATGAGCCAACCCCTGATTTTAACCTGGAAATTTTGATTTTTAAAGAAACCCACATATAAGCTGACCCCCTGATGTTGTTCCATCAATTTATTTGATTAGCAAATTACCTGTTTTTCTGGGTATTGTCATAGTATTTCTCTGATTTTCTGAAAATAATCCATGTACCGGTAAACATATTTATTTCAGCAGCTGATTACTGTAACTGACAGCTCATGGCTTACTGGCCGCCGCTAAATGTGCTGATAAGATGTTTAGTCAGGAAATATCTCATTCTAAGGTATGATTTAAACTAGTTTCCATGGGTAGAGGTAATGGGTAGTATTTCCACCCCTGGAAATTTCCTTTTCCAGGATCTGATTTGAATTACTCATGTATAAGCCGACCCCCAATTTGCATTGTGAAATTTGGTAAAAAAAAAAAAAAAAAAAAACTCGGCTTATACTCAAGTATATACGGTAATAGTGACTCGCACGTCTGTTGTGATGACTGATGACTTCTGGCAGACAGGAGAAGTGCTGCAGAACTCAAAAAACACTTTCAGTTTGTGGGCCTCCTCCCCCACAATCCACTTAAAACACACACACACACACACACACACACACACACTTCATGNCCTCCCCCACAATCCACTTAAAACACACACACACACACACACACACACACACACTTCATGGCTGTGTCACCACGCAGTTGAGGGCTTTGGGTTGTGAATTGCTGCTGTCACAGTTCAGGGAGGAAGCAGTGACTCAGTGAAAACACTTAGCTGGAGGCTGCAGTGTCATCCAGGCTCAAGGATCAGCTGAATTTGCTTCTGAATGCTGATTCGGTTTTCCGTTGCTGTGCAAAGCTGAAACATGTCCCGCTCCGCTGCATCTGCAGCTCGTTTTGGAATACTGCAGGAAATATTCAGATAGGTGAATTTGCATTTGAGATGTACGACGGTGTAATAGGGCCATATTAGATGAAAAAAACAGGAGACTGGGACAGAGGGGAATATTCTGAGGAAACGACACCAAATTTGTGAGATAATACTCAAAATTCAGGTTCTGGCAGAACTTCATCTGCTGGGAAGCTGTGTGGAGGAGAAGATTCCAGCAATGCTTATCGTCTTCAGAACAACTTTATTTAAAACAAGCATTTCGGCTCAATGACTTCTTCAGGATTATCAAACAGAACATATGGAACTAGATGCATTTAAATAGTAAAACTAGAGGTAAAAGTGAGAAATCAGCCAATCACACGCAGACTGGGTGAAATCAGCCAATCACACGCAGGCTGGGTGAAACCAGCCAATCATACACAGGCTAGGTGAAACCAGCCAATTACACGCAGGCTGGGTGAAACCAGCCAATCACATGCAGGCTGGGTTTGGGCACCAAGTACAGCTGAAGTCAGGAATGTTTTTTTTGTTTTTTTGTTTTTTAAGTCATGTGATTTTGTCATGTTCTTAAATGGAGAATCAGATGAGTTGTCAGGTGATGCTGGAGTGAGAAAAAAACACAAATTTGCAAAATGAAAACTCAAAATTTGCGAGATTTTTGTCATTGATAAATTATTAAATCGTGTTTTGTTTAGAAAATGATGTCCTGATCTTTGTAAGGTCACACAAACAAATCGTATTTGATCGCTGAACTTCCTCTATCTTCCTCTTTGCTGTGATTGGTCAGTTTCCTCAGCAGCAGGCAGTTGCTCGTGGCGACAATCGATGCACGCCGCCGCCACATTAGCGTTGCTCCAGGAGGTGTTTAGAGATGCTGTGTAAAGTCATCCCCTATGTCTTTATTGATGTGTGTGTGTGTGTGTGTGTGTGTGTGTGTGTGTGTTGAGTGAGTGTGTTGGGGGAGGGGGTGAGTGTGAAAAAGATGTAAAGAAAGGGGAAAAGAAAACTGACAGGAAAAGGAAAATACTTAAGTGTGTAAGTGTGTGTTTGTGCATGCGTGTGTGTGTGTTTAAGAGGTAAACAGAAGGAGAGAAAGCAAACGTAAGTGCACTGTGTGTGTTGGTGTGTGTGTGTGAGAAAGAGAGAGCGATAGAAAGAAACAATACAAGTACAAAGAGAAAAAAACCCTAGTTTGTGTGCATTTGTGTGTGTGTGTTTCTGTCACTATTTGTGTGTTTAGAGGTGCAGGTGTGGAAATGTTTTGTGTGTGAGATAAAATATAAGCAGACAAAAAAATAACTGTATAACGTATTTTGTATGTGTGTGTGTATGCCTAAGAAACCAGGTGCACTTTTATGTGTACAGTTACTTACAGTGTGTGTGTGTGTGTGTGTGTGCGTGCGCGTGTGTTGTGTCTAAACTGTGCTGTCACTGTGTGTGTGTGTGTGTGTGTGTGTGTGTGTGGACCTGACAGGACACTCTGGGAAAGTCGGAAATAAAGAGCCATCTGACAGCTCTGTGCTGAAATGCACTCTGGGAAATAGAAAGAGGAAAGCAAGAGAGTGGCCTATTTGACAGCTGGTGTACTGCCTGATGTGTGTGTGTGTGTGTGTGTGTTTAAGTGCAGTGTGGGAAAGAGTGAGTGTTTGTGTACTTTTATAAGCTATAAATGTGTGTGTGCTTCGTGTTTATGACTCGGATCCAACGTATGGGTTTGTACATGTAATTCTGCTTGTTTGTTTATGTGTGTGTGTGTGTGTGTGTGTGTGTGTGTGTGTGTAGTAATTAGGTAAGAGTTTGGCTCTTCATGATCCATTTCCTGTCAGTGCGGACAGAGAAAGACCTGCTGATGAACCATCTGCTGCTCAGGTACATCACTACCAGCATCTCTCTCTCTCTCTCTCTCTCTCTCTCTCTCTCTCTCTCCATTTCTTTCTCTTGCTCTCTCACCAAAACCCTCCTCTTTTTACGCATCACACAGCACTGCCTGCAGTGTGTGTGTGTGTGTGTGTGTGTGTTGGAGCTTGACGTCACTCTTGCAGCTTCAGCTACACTAAACTTTGGATGAAAACAGGCGTTTTTGCATATTAAAGTCCTGATGATGATGATGATGATGATGATGATGTTGTTACAGAAATTATCTGTACTTTATCAGAAATATGTGAGTCCAGAGTTTTAATCACAGCATTCCCAGGATATAATTTAGAGGATATTACCTGATATAACCTGATTATTATTGATATTGATATATTGATTGATATTGATATTTGCCTTGATATTCCCACTGTAAACTCATTTTATTATATAAATTTATCATAAAATTCAAACCCTAATATCACCAAGATATTCTCATTATTTTTTAACAAATACCTAATTCATTACCACAGGCATGGAAATCTGTTAAAAGTTATAGCTGTTTTTATTTTAAATTTGTCCCCAACTATATAAATACATATAAAAAATAATATACTGTAATATAAATGAAATAAAAAAAAATCATTGAAGGTTGTAAAAGAGAAGTCAGCTGCAAGTCTTCATGTGAATTTTTTATTTTAGTTTAACACTTAAGGTGAGTTTGTTATGGCCTTCAATGGTCAGAATTTATATTAATCGTTATGAATTTAAATTAAAGATATGTTGTTTTTGAAATATATTTTGATAACTGAGTCTACAGTAGGCAGGGTTCCATATTGCCCCATTTTCACCATGATATTACCCTGTTAAATCAATAAATTATATAAATCTACACGTCTTTAATCCACTAAAGATTCGTGGATTAAAGACATATGAATCCGAATTGCATAAAAGTGCCAACGAGGATTTTGCGAATAAAAATCCTGCACCACTTGAACTTGCGATTTGACCAACATCGCACGTTTCTTTAGACCAGTGATTCCCAAAGTGTGGGCTGCAGCCCCCTGGTGGGCCATGAAGGAACTGCAGCTGGGCCACGAGAGGTCATTTACAATAAATAAATGAAAAGTTTTTAATTTTCAATTTTGTAATTAAATTTGAAATTACCATAAAATATTTATGATTAAATGTTTACACCCAAAATACAGTAGAGAGTAGCAATGACATGATATTTTTGTAAAAAAATAAATACATTTCTGCTGAAACACTGCACAAAATTTTTATAGATAGTCATTGAAGTGCACCCTGTTCTGTTTATGAAATAAAAAATATATAGGGAAATACTTCATCTTAGTCTTGTCTGTTGATCAAAGTTGTGATTAAAAGTTTGGGTGAGCTGCAGAAGATTTTTAGATTTTAAATTGGGCTGCGGGATTCTTAAGTTTGGGAATCACTGCTTTAGACTTAGATTTATTCGTGTTTGTCTTCCGTTACCTTTAAACGGCGGCTAACCGTTAGCCTCATCCTGATGCTATCCTTTCCCATGCCAAAAATATATTCATAACTGATGGAGAATCATAAAAAAAAGTGCTGAAAAATGTCCTCACTACAAAGGTCTACATTTCAGACGGGTTCTCTCAAGCGTGTAATGTGTAACAATCACACACACACACACACGCCGGTTTGTCGAGCTAAACGCCACGCTAAATGGGAGAGTCTGAGAAAAGACGGGATGAAAAGGAAAAGTTCTTTCTTCAGCTTCTTCACATTATGTGCCTTCAGAAGAGCAGCGTGGAGCTCAGCGTAGTGTAGCATTTTATCTCTGGCAGTTTGAAGACTGTATTATCTTGACGGAAGGACACATGCACGCACACACACACATGCACACTCAGAGAGAGAGAGAGAGGCAGAGAAAATATCACGAAAGAGATGGTAAGAGAGATTTGACAGGACGACTCGCTGAACTGTGTGTCCAGGTCGTGTGGTTTAGCTCCTGCATGAGATAATTAGCAATAGCCGATCACGTCATCAGAGGAAAAAAAACAAAAAAAACCTTTAACATGAGTGTTATGCTGCGTTCACAGACCTCAGAAGTCGAGTTTTTCCCAGTTGGAAGTTCCAACTTCCAACCTCAAACTGTTCCAGCCAAATGTAATCAAAAAAGCAGCTGAACACCAATAAATACTGTAAAATTAATTAATAAATGCTAACTAAAGTAAAGTTAGACTACAGGACTGTCTGGTTGTGTTGTTTTACAATAATATTAATCACAGTGGGTATTAAACTTTGTGCAGAGAATTAATATTATGAAATTATTTACACTTGCATATCAATGGCAAACAGTTATTATACAAAATAGATAGTTACCATGGTGATATATTCTGACTTTTTCTTTCAATTTCATGCAAGAAAAAATACTTTATTTGCATTTTAGCTGGTCATTTCCATTCACAAAGCTCACTTCCACGGCGCCGCCATGTTGAGTGACGTCATAGTTGGTAAGTCAGTAGATCATTTTGTCCGAGTTTCCCAGCCGGAGCTCCGACTTTAAGTGCCGTTTCAACGCATTTTTCCAAGTAAGAAGTCGGAAAAGTCTGAGTTCCGAGGTCTGTGAACGCAGCAATACTGTTTGCTGGGATGGATTACTTATTTTAAGCACGTTTCAAGTCTCCACAAGTTGATTCTTATGTCTTACTGGAATAAACTGAAACCAATGGCGGTCTGGAAGGTAGGAAAGTAGATGCTAACACAGTTTTTACTGCTCCAGTATGTTTTATAGGAAATAGTTGTCAGTAGCCTTATATATATACAGGTTGTATGGGCTCAAACATGCAATATCACCAGTATTGCCCTTTAACAGAATAAAGGATGATATATTCAGTCTACTAGGGCGTGTTTTATGCTTCCAGACAACATCGGCAAATTATGAATCTGCCTAAAGATCATACAAACACTGTAAGAGACGACAAATTGAGTCCCCAATTCGCTGTCAGCGGCTTCCCTCCAGGCTGTGCAGGTTTCATCGCAGATTCCACTCTGACTCCTCCTGCTCCGTAGCTTTGGAGAGGAATGCTTCATTTTCACAGACGCTGGTTTTTCGCGGCCCTGGGCCACAAGAATAACATGTCATTTCTGACAAGCTGAGCGCCGCTCTCCCTTCACCATATAATTGATGTGCCGTGCTGCGAAATGTTCCGCTTCAGCAGGCTGCAGGAAAATAAAGCTGGTGATGATGTTTAGCAGTGATGGTGATAGTGGTGATGACATGATAAATGATGGTAATGATGATGATGATGATGATGAAGGGAACAATGACGGCAACCCTTTGTGATAGTGAAGATGATAATGAGGATGAATATTGTTGCGGGGAGCGAGAAAGTTAATGCGTTTGTGGCTCAAATCCATAAATGTATTGATTAATTAATGTTTATTCGTGCAGTAACAGGAATTTATGGGATTTATGAACGAAACATCATCTAAATTTCACGATGAGAAAGACGACAGTCAGACTGAATTCGCTCAATCTGTCTGAATCCAACACAGCAATCAGAAAAAAATTGAAAAAAACTTTGAATTCATGGACTACTCCTTTATTTAACCTGAGAAACAACAGAAAACTACAACAAATAACACTATAATTCAGACAAAACTATCTTCAACAGCTCATGATGTTATGTTAATGATGACAATGATGATGATGATGATGATGATGATGATGATGATGATGATGATGATGGGGATTTTGGAGATGATGATGATGATGATGATAATGGTAATGATGATAATAATTATGGTGACGAGGATGATGGTAATGATGATGATGATGATGTTAATGTGATGATGATGATGACAATGATGATGGTGATAATGATGATGATGATGGGGATTTCGGAGATGATGGTGATAATAATGGTAATGATAATAATTATGATGATGAGGATGATGGTGGTGATGAAGATGATGATGACGATGATGGTGATAATGATGATGACGATGATGGATGATGATGATGATGGTGAGGATGATGTTGATGACGATAATGGTGATGATGATGGTGATGATGATGATGACGATGATGATGATGGGGATTTTGGAGATGATGGTGATGATAATGGTAATGATGATAATAATTATGATGGTGAGGATGATGGTGATGATGATGATGATGGTGATGATGCCGGGCAGTGTACGGTCAGTGCCAGATGGCGTGAACGCAGACTGACCAGCTCAGTTCTGCTGATCGGCTTTGAGGAAGCAGAGAAGGAGACAGAACAGGTTTGCTTTGTTCTGAGATCGTGTTTAATTCCCTCAACTATTTCCTTGCTGCCAAAAGCTCTGGCAGCCTGAACAATTAGTGTAAGCTCACATTGTGTGAACGTGTCTGTTGCAGTTTGTATTTATAAGGAGTGTGTTGGCATAATTTGTGTGTATTTAAATGTTTTATTTTACTTGCGTGTACAGTTCATTTGAAGTTTAAAAACAATATTTAGACGTAGTGATCTTCATTTTGAAACCTAAGGACACGTTAAGGCTCTGACTCTGTGCACAGAGAGCAGCAGGAGGGAAAAAGATGTGCAGAGAGGAGAGGAAGAAGAAAGTAGGGAAATATAAGAAAGGGGAAAATCATAAAATAACCTCTAATTGTGCAAAAAAAAAAAAAAAAANAAAAAAGTGATACTGATGAACCTGCCTGTAGAATGTGGAAAAACGGGAAAAATTTTGCACAAAAAGTTAAATATGTTTTCTGTTGCTGTTAAATACAGTAAATTTGAAATGTTTTTCCCACTATCCATTCCAGAGTTTTCATCAAAGCTTGAATAGAAGTATTTACAGTGTCATAATATCATATTATGAAATGGTTTTGTGAGCTTTGGTTATTGGTTCTCAAGCTGCGTTCGTTGTACTTCCTGAACTGGGAATTAACGTCTTCCATGAAAACTTTTTGTGTGCTCTGTCGTACAAAAAAAAAAAAAACAAACTTCATTTTAACATTCATGAGCTGTTGACTTTTTCAAAGTAGCTGCTGTAAGTATTATATGTTTAACCTGTTACTGTGTCTATATGCTCAATGATTTAAAGGACCATGCTGGTGGTTTTGCATGTTTGAGCACAGTGAATACAGCCCACATACACGTTACATTAGTGATAAACAATTTCCAAAAGATAAAACATTATTTTAGTTTTCTTGTTATTTTGTCAAATCCCCTAATCTTTCAAAATGTTTAGGTTATGTTTCTGTTTGAATAGCTTCTCCTGAGGTTTCTTCCATTTTCCTTGGATGTGATACTGGGCTATAAATAAACTCGACTTGACTAGAAGTTAAAAATTCAGAGTTCTGGGTGTAACTTGAACGCAGCATCAGTCCCAGTCCTAACGTACCACAGCGCTGCGTATTTTCCTCTGCGGGGTTCCTCGGTTGTGTTCACCTGATCAGAAGTTGTTGCCTCCCAGATCTTGATTGGCTAAACACAGCTAATTTGAGCAGAGCAGAGAGAGACGTTGCGCTGGAGGATTGAGAACACCTGATCACATCCTGTACGCTAAGACAACGCACGAAAGCTGCAAATCCAGAGATATTTTGAATGAGTCTCAGACCGCTAAGACGGAGCAGGAAGCAGCTGCTGTACGGACGTCACCTCCACCTTCATTTTGCTGCTTTATTTGCGCAATTCCAGAGTTAGTACAGGCTGATGTGTTAGCATCTGTTTAACATCAAATGTTTGCTGGGAAGTGGAGAGTCAAGGGAAATAAAGAGGAAGTATGAGAGAATTCAAATAAAGACAGAGGCCATCTTTACAGAAGTCATCTTTTATTGCCACGTAAGAAAGTCGTATATAGAACAATGGTGATATACTGTCAGATGGCAAATCAACAACAAAAGAGGAACAAAAATATCCTTGCCATCCCTCCCCAAAATAAGGAAAACAGACAAATTCATAGCAACACAATGGTAATATATTTCTTAGACAAAACATCTGCTATATCTCATGTTCTAACAATATTTGAATAGTACCAAAATACAGCTTTTTTTCTTTTTTAAATAACAGAATTTCACAAATCATAAAGTCAGTAAACAGTAAAATGACAATGGGGCATCACGGTGCATATTATAAGCTACTGTGAAAACAATAGTGAGAGATGGGCTCGACCATAGAAAATATGCTTTACTAATCACGCGTAAATGCAGCGTGGGGCTATATGCATCCATATACACATATGCATAAATACCACAAACCGGCCTGGACAGCAAAAAATAGAAAATTGGATCTCATTTGTGTCTAATGCATGATTAACACTGGAATGAGTTAATCACCGATTCTATAAAAGGATGCTCACAAACGAATAGTCGTCATATTGCAAATAGCTTATTGATTCTTGAATGGTAATGGAGAATCCCTTGGCTCTGTTCTGTAGCAGAGATCAATAACCAGTCTCACACAGATTGTGACTGATGTCCTTCCAAGTGTATTTCATAAATAGAGGTTGGTGATAAAAAAAATATACATAGAAAGCACACCATAGGAGCAGATGTTAAACAGATGTTGAGCGTTACTGGACAACAAACACGGCATCTCCTCTGTGTGTGTGTGCATAATTCAACAGCTCCAGTTTGCACATTAAAAACTGATGGTATACAAAGTCGTAAACATAGCTGACAAGAACCCCTTTGATAATATAGTAATAATACTGATTTTTTTATGATATTCATGCCGTTCTTTATAGGCTGTAATATTTACAACGCTATCAAGTCCGGCGAACGGCAACGGTATAGGACAGAAACGAGAAAGTGGAGGGAATATCTGGTAAAAATGTCAGCCCTTAAGTGTCGTCCTCTGTACATATTTCCCTTTCCGCTCGTTAAAACATCGCTCTTTCTTCGCCACATCCTCCATGTAGTGATGAAAGGGGGAAAAAAATCATTTTGCTTCATCGAAACCTTATTTACAGACAACCGCATTGTCCTGATTCTACGGCGGAGTACTAGGGCCACATTAAAGAAAAAAAAAATAAAAGGAGGATTTTTTTTTTTATTTTGCTTTCGAGAAAAAAGTCGAAATTTTGAGAATAAAGTCAAAATTTCGAGAATAAAGTCAAAATTTTGAGAATATAGTCGAAATATAATTTTGAGAATAAAGTCAGAATTTTGAGAATAAAGTTGAAGTATAATTTTAAGAAAAAAGTCAAAATTTTGACAATAAAGATGATATTTTGATAGAGCTAAATATCAAACTGCTTCATATTTAGGCTATGATTCTACAAGATGCCTTGTGTAGATGAATTCGTGCTTCAGAATCGGCTTTAGTAACAAGGAAATTCTGTCTCTTTTAGCGCATAAACACAGTTTGGTAATAAGTATCAGGACTTTGAAGCGATTGTGCCAAAGATTGCGTCTGTTCAGGAGGAAAAACCACACAGACTTGGAGGAAGTGGCCGCATTCCTGCAAACCAAAACAGCTGGAAATGGACAGATGTGAGGGTATTGATGGCTACACCTGCGATCAATACAAAGAGGACATGTTGGATCACAAGACACAATAAGACAACTGATCAAGTTGATTGATCCTGTAGGTGTGGAGCTCAGGCATTACCACAACAGAGGTCCAACCGCATTTCCACTTTATTCTCAAAATTTCGACTTTTGTCTAGAATTTACACTTCAACTTTATTCTTTATTCTCAAAATTATACTTCAACTTTATTCACAAAACTTCAACTTTATTCTCAGAATTTTGACTTTAATCTCGAAATTTCAACTTTTTTTCTCGAAAGCAAAATAAAAAAAATACCCTCCTCCTTTTATTTTTTTTCTCTGATGTGGCCCTAATACTCCGTTGTACGATTCAGCACAACGCCACGAGACTGACATCAAGAACAATTCAGGCCTGGTATCGTCAGCTTGGATGTGTCACGGCTACAGAAACAAATCACTCAGAGCCGCTGCAGATGACAAAGAAGAGATGTTAGTGATGATCCATCCATCTGGAGGAATCAGCTGTGGACGTTTAGGCATTGATGATCAATACGAGACGCGAAAGAGGGTACGGGAAAAAGGCCTGTGTTTGTGTGTGTACATGAAAGCCAGCAAGTCTTCTCCGATTAAGTTAATTAATGCGTTGAATCATTAGCGCTCTGTGACAGTTCACCATCAATAATTGAAAGCTTTCAGTTTTTCCCCATCAGGTGTTGACTTTAGGTCCTCTTCCTCTCTCATAACTCCCACTCACAGCGCCAAGGCTCTTCCTCGCATTTGTCTGGGTTTCTGTGATTAAAGCCCACCGTGAGGACTCGTAACCCCCNNCCCCCCCCCAGCCACCAGTCCCTGTACAGCTCCTATTCTCTCTCTCTCTCTCTCTTTCTTATTGAATATTCCGTGTAGATATTCCTCTGTGCAGGTTTCCTCCCCGTGGCCTGGCTGCTCTGGTGAACAAGGGAGCTTGATTTTAACACAGCTTCTCTAATGGGGACTCTTTTGTTAATGGGTCTCTCTCTCTCTCTCTCTCTCTCTCTCTCTCTCTCTCTCTCTCAGTCCCTCTGAAAGAGCTGGATCACAATCCCTCATTCAATTCCCGTTTCCATCCCCTCTGCCAGTCAGTCTCTCAGCGTTTGTGCTCGTTACAGGGAGCCTAGATTTAGTTTTGCCATTACCAGTACATCAGTTGCTGCGTTCCAACTTCTTATTTATTTATTTATTTAAAATAGGACATGCACATTAATAAGACGCCGGCAGCAGGAAGTGCCAGCGTAACTGTGCCAGGATTAGCCACAAGGCTAATTTGCACCCACTGTTGCAACAAGCATAAAAAAAATTCAGTTTATTTTATTATTATTATTATTATTATTTTATTTTATTTTTTTTATTATTAAATCGCTCCTCAGTCCTCGATCCTTGCTTGACCCGGAAACCAATCTGGTCTCATCTTTAAGGACGTCCCAAAGAGCTTATTTCTGTTCTGAGGATGGAGGAGCTTCATCTGAGAGACTTGAGCGAGGAAACGCGAGAGGCTGCGACAGGAAGTCTAACTGACAGACACGCCCCTTAACTGGAAGTCTGTTTCTGATTGGACAGATCTATTACAGCTGATCCGATACAGTGACACGCATCTTAATATGACTGCACAGTTTCATCAAACATGCGAACAGAAAAATAACAGCAACATATCAGGTGTAAAATGATTCTGATTATTGATGTTTGATTTTGTCTGATTGATCATCTGATTAAAATGACTGGATGTGTTTAAAACAGCTCTGAATGATAAAGAAACTTAAAACAATAAAATGCTCTGATATCGTCAGATTATATCGTCAGATTGTTCTGGACGTTTGTCAAACTGTCCATGTTAACTGTTACAGTAATAATCAGAATATTTCATTATTTGTAGAAACTAAAACACAGCAGCTCCAAGCTGATCAGCTGTGTGACGTCATCACGTTGCTTCAGATGACGCTGAGGAGCGAGGATGTTTCATTTCTCTTAAATCGTCGCTCCTCAGCTCCTCTGTCCTCTGTCCTCGCTTCATTTCCTCACGTCTTCAGTGGGCGGGGCTAAGACGCGAGGAGAAGACGCAAGTGAGGGAAACGTGGAAACGAAATAAGAACTTGGAATGCAGCAGTTGTGTGTTTGTGTGTGTGTGTGTGTGTGTGTGTGTGTGGACTGTTTGTGTGAGGTTTTAAGAATACCACAATTTCAAGTCTCTCACTCATCTGCTGCTTTTGCTCTTATCAGACTCTACAATCCAGATGATATATTTTAGTCATCATGGCAATGATTCCATATTGACTAAACTGACACTGGATCATTGATTATTTGCTGTTCATATTATTTTGTAATATTTNATTCCATATTGACTAAACTGACACTGGATCATTGATTATTTGCTGTTCATATTATTTTGTAATATTTTTGATTTTTGTAATTCACCTGTTTCTACACCTGCGGCTCTTATTGCACAAGTCGTCGTTTGAGGAGAGGGAATCTCTCTTTAAATAGCTTGTCCTGAGGTTTCTTCCATTTTCCTTATATAATAAGGCTTTTATGGAGTTTTTCCTCGTCTTCTTAGAGAGCTTGGGCTAGTTGGCTAATGTGCGGGCCTGTAAAGCCCTTTGAGATGTCGGATGTGATACTAGCCTACAAACAAGCCTGACTTGATCTGCTCTAATAGGACATTTTTATCATCGGTTGTAGCCCCACTCTGTGATTGAGGCTAAAAATATGAGTGTATTGTTATGTAAAATCTTGCAGTTTGCAGCTACAACATAATAGCTTTTAAATTCAGGTCACAAGGCCAAATCATGCTCAGCAAAAGTCTTAACACACACACAAGCCTTCGTACCACACACAGCTTAGTCTGCATGCTTGAATTTGCCTGATTCCAGCTCCTGCCCCTGTTGCTGATCAATGTGGCGGTGAACCGTTGGGAGTCTAATTACTATAATTAGTCCAATTTTGCTTGCATTCTTTATTTGGCATCCACCGACCAAGCCAGCAGTAAAACGTAAAGAAAAACCTTTTTTATACAGCGCAGCCAAGGTGCAAACTGGAAGTGGGCGGATTGGAGCAATGAGTTTCCAGTAAAGGCCAGTTTATATTCCAAACGGATGCGTAGCGGATACAGCCTCCGCCAGAGGACACGTATGCGGTGTTTGTACGACATTCTGGCATCTGCTTGGAGTACATGTTCCACACGTGCAGTAGAACTAGCGTAGCATACTGTAGCGTAGTCACAAAAACTTGGAGGTACGTGGATATCCACACAGAGGTCTTTGCGTATGCCCTTTGATGTAACAGATGTTGAAATTTACATCACGCAGACCCTCATGTATGCGGAAAGTAGGGCTGGGCGATATGGCCTAAAAATAAAATCTCGATTTTTTTTTTTTTTCACACTG